>JAUZST010002190.1:0-18289 GCA_034779995.1 Parotocinclus haroldoi | reverse complement strand
CACACACACACACACACACACACACACACACACACACACACACACACACACACACACACACACACACACACTAATTATTTTGTCATTTATGACTGAATGTATTTATTCATCCATATACATATCTAATTTTTTAGCTGCATTTGTATTGTAATCTAATACAGCCTGTATAAAATAATATTATTATTATAATTATACAGATTAAACATTATTTAATCCCATCTTAGACCAATTCCAATTCAAATCTAGCTTTTGGTGAATTTAATTTCATTACTGGATATTAGGAATTGGAAATGTTACCTTTATTTGAGTTTTATTGAGATATATATATATATTTTTTTTTTTTTATATAATATTTTTTTTTTACAAAATCAACAATCATTGGCAACACTGCATTTATCCCATCCCAATAAAACAGCAGAACATCCCTATAACATCTTATGAGGTTTGAGAGTAAAGAGCAGGGAATTTGAGCCCATTCCTCTATAATAATCTCTCCAAATCTCCAAGTCCAAAAACCTCAATTGTACACTCTTGTACGTATATATTTTACGTTCAGTAAGTAACATTTTATGTTTATATGTACACATATTTTGTATCTTTATCTAACTGAAATATTCAAATTTGACATGATTATAAGAATGGACAGACAGATTTAGATTTAAATTTTTTTTGGTATTTCATAATGTATCCTAATGTTAACAAACTCTTAACTATACTTTTCTGTTCACCTGTTTGTTGACAACAAGCCATAAAAAACATCTGACCACAGAACACAATTTCAGTTAAGGTCCCAGTAGGAGCATAAATTTGTGTTGACTTGATTGGAAAGGCTCGGTGCACAGATCCAGAGGTCTGTAGTTGATCCCAACCTCAAACTACACCTTGTGGAGTTTGCATTCCCTGCCCTTGTCTGGGTGTGTTTGCTCTACGCAGTCCAGTTTCGTCCCACATTCCAAAGATATGTGTGGGTAAAAAGAGAAAATAAATGATTATAAACAATAACAATCATTGCCATGGTTTATGCTAAGTTTGTCTGAATTTATACCACCACTCACCACAGTGAAAATGTAAAATGAAGGGTTTGAATATCTATCTGACATTTTTTGGGCTGTTAATCAGGAGCTTTATAGATGGCCAAGCAATCACACATTTAATGTCATCCCAAATAATGAGCCTGAGTTGGGTAAACAGGATCTCTAAAAAAAGATTGGAAAAGCACTTCATTAATTGCAACACTGTCTGTGAAAAAGCCTTATATAACAACAAAAATGTCTTTTTGGAAAGTATAAATCTTCTTGTTACTTCTAATTGTTTTGATCAAACATATACATTAGCATTCAAAGCTTTTATATCTTTACTAATGTTTGTACAATCTCAATTCCAATGAAGTTGGCACATTGTTGAAAGCATGAATTAAAACAAAACCCATATTCAATTGAACACACTACAAAGACAAATGGATAAACTTTATTGTTTGGAATTTGATTCTTGTAACATGTTTCCAAAAAAGATGTTTGGACAAGGGAAACAAAACGTGTTACTCAAAAATGTTTGGAACATTCCATGGTTGAGAATCCCTGAAAAGCTCAGTTCACAGGCAAGCATGGGAAGAGGTTCACCACTTTGTGAACAACTGTATGAGCAAAAAGTCCAACAGTCTAAGAACAATGTTTCTCATTTTGCAATTGCAGGGAATTTAGGTATTCCATCATCTACAGTCCATAATATCATCAAAAGATCAGAGAATCTGGAGAAATCTATGCAAATAAACAACATGGCCGAAAACCAACACTGGATGCCCGAGGCCTTCCTTTCCTCAGGCAGCACTGCATAAAAATCAGATATCATTCTGTAATGGGTGTTACCACATGGGCTCAGGGACACTTTGTCAGAAACCATTGTCAGTGAACACAGTTCATCGCTTCATCTACAAGTGCAAGTTAAAAATCTACCATGTAAAGTAAAAGCCAAATATCAACAACGGCCAGAAACACCGCTGGCTTCTCTAGGCCCGAGATCATCATCCTGCCTGCAGTCCAGACCTGTCTCCCATTGAAAATGTGTGGCGCATTATGAAGTGCAAAATATGACAACAGAGACCCCAGACTTTTGAGCAACTGAAGTTGTATATCAAGCAAAGACAGGAAAGAACCTACAAAGCTTCAACAATTTGTGTCCTGTGATGTAACATTTTTTGGAACGTGTTGCAGGCATTGAATTCCAAATTAGTGAATATCTGCAAAAAAACAATTTGAATATTAAATATCTTGTCTTTGTAGTGTATTTAACTGAATATAGGTTGAAAAGTATTTGCCAATCATCGTTTTCTGTTTTTATTTATCTTACACATGTCCCGATTTCGTTGTAATTGAGGTTGTACATAATTATCTTTGTTATATGTTGTTTATCATGGTACCATTCTTCTAATTTTGAAATAAAGGTGAGGCATTACTAATGGAGCAAATATCTTCTACTGCTAAAACTGTTTTATTAGTTGTTATTTACAAATAATGTAGTGTCCTAATAATACTAAGAAGAAACCTTCATTATGGTATTGATTGTTTTTGATTATTGATTATTCTTTTTAACCATTCAAGTAAACTTTCTTTTAATGGGTTGCAAGATCTGAAGTACAGTACAATTCACTATAAAGTTAGAGAAAATATCCTAGCAAAAAGTTACAGAGCTGCAGATTTGGGTTTAAATTTCCCTTGACTATGATAAAAACTGGCTGCTTCAGAGCATGTATTGGTCTAAAACATCTACCACCACAGTGACTTCTGGCCAAGCCGGGCATCATGCAGGTAGATTACCATGCCTGAGAGAGGGGAGGTCAGACTGAGGAATCACCCTGCAGTGCTGCAACAGTGACCCATCAATGATCTGGCACCCATTCAGTATACCTGCTGACCTGTGCCCTGTAAACTCTGAGGATGAGCCCATTGCAACCATGACCAGGATAAAAGAGGTTAAAACATAAATTTAAAAACTGTCAGGTGGAACGTCAAAATAATAATTGCAGCAAATGAAGGATTCTTTGATAAATGTTAAGTTGATGAATAGAAAAGATGCATGAGATATGTGATACTGTTCTTGCTTTTGATTATCCCCAGACTAATGCAGGACATATGTTTCTGCAATTTCTTTTCAGGACAGACTAAGTTGTTTAAGAGCGACAGTGCTCATCTGTGTTTGAACTTCAGATGTCTGAGAGACATCTTCCACACATACCAGTAGACCATTTTAGTGTTGAGTCAAGACATCTAGAGCCAAGTCTGAGTCAAGACTAAGAGCAGGACACATCGAGACTGATTCAAAACCATAGTTTTTAGTAGTCGAGTCGAAGTCAAGGCCAAGATAAGTCAGTGGCTGATTTTTTTTTCATCATGCAATAGTGAAAAGAAAATGGAAAGAAAGGAATTAGTTTGTAATTCACTTTACATTCCTTATCATTCACTATACATTATATATTAATAAAAAATATATATATAAATAATATATTAATTCATATAAATTGTAAAATATAATATTAATTAATATAAAGCCTACAATTATTATTAGTAACTATTATATTATAGTCTTAGTCAAACTGAGGAAATGTAACTTTTACAAGTTGGTTCAACAATGGTAATGATTCTATTTCCTTTCTGACCTCAAAAAGAATCACATTCATCCATAACATCCATTTTATTCTATTTTTATTATTAAATGTGAATATGTAATAATAACAATTGGGCAGCACGGTGGCTCGATGGGCAGCACCGCTACCTCACAGCAAGAAGGTCCTGTGTTCAATACCAGGGTGAAGTGGCCTCGGCCCTTTTTATGTGGAGTCTCCCCGTGTCTGCCTGGGTTTACTCTGCAGAGTAAAGTCCAAAGGCATGTGTATTAGGTTAATTGGAGTCTCTAAATTGGCATTGACTTGATGTGATATGTCGGTCAAAGTATTCCCTAGTCGGGTCCGCGAGGAAAGAAGAAAGTGTAATAATAACAATTCCAGATTTTAATCACATGGTAAAGTAAAGCGAGTTGGTGAAAATTTACACTTCCACACTTACTCTTAACATTTGATTTCTCAAAATAACATATTTATTAATTGGATACTAAGCAAGAAGAGTAACTTGTTTGTTTTTATTTTTATTTTATTTTATATTTTTTTAAATTTATATGAGCAGATTTTATTTATAAATATAGAGGAATTCCTGATTTATTCTGAATGGATATGATATGAAATAGAAAAAAATATAATAAACATTACCTCAGACAGACCCATGACCTCACCCCAGACCCACTCTGAACAAGGCACAACAATTTTCAAGTCCACCTTACGCCGAGACCAACACCGAGATCCAATGAGGTTGAGACCGAGACGAGACCAAGACCTCTCTTTTACAGATTTGAGACCAGTTTCAAAACCCACACTGAGCTCAAGCTCTAAAACACTAGGCCATTTTATTTCGCGCTGGCATTAGCATGCTACTGCCATTACTTAAACTAGGCCAATTCTCTCAGCTTGTGATAATGATCATTCTTCGTTTTTGTGTTAATGGAGGAAGTGCATGAGTGGCTATAAGAATCCATATTTAACATTCCACTGCAATTTCACTGCAATCATGACCCTTGTTCACCTGGGAGAATAGCACCTTTTGGCTCAGCATGTTTGCTCACTGAAGCATCTGTTAGCTGTTCAGCAATGCAGACTCCATTAAGGAGATCATTCAACAGCCCAGTGGAGGATAATTTATCAAGTAACCGGAGGGCAAAAGGCAAATTTCAGATGCACCCAAGCACAGAACTGGTGATTTTATGGAAACATGTCACAACTAAATTATAAGGTCACTTGAGCAGCGAACTGAATCGACATTTCAAATCCATGTATAAATTTCCTGTGCATATTTAAAACATTTTGCATGTTATTTCGTATGTATATTTACCCACAGTTGAGATGCCAAATGGGTGTCAGTGTGTGTGTATGTGTGCGCTATATGACTCTGTGCCCTGGCCACACTGGGCAGTGTAATAAATTACTTTCATAAGTACGCCAGTGATGGCTTTTAGAGAGAGATGAAGCTAAGGGAAAGGAAAATGGAGTGACCTTATGACCTGCAAACTCTTAACCCCTGCCCCTAGGGCTCCCGACAACTCCCCCACACGCACGCTCCCTACAAACCCAGCCCAGCATCTCTCAACACACACATACACTCAGTCCACACACTCTCTTTCTCTCCCTGTCACACTCCCAGGTGTCTTCCTCCCCTCTGTCCTCATTATTTAGTGCACATAGGATAGAGAGTTGGGAACTGATTAAAATCAAATTCACACAGGCTCGGCCTCCTCTCCTCTCCTTTTTCCAGGCCCTGTTTTCATTCCCCTGCAGCTCCATGTATGTATGATTGGAGAGGAGAGGCCCCTGTGCTGCTCACAGATCCACTGACAGCACTCGCTAAGTGGAGTTGAGTTATGGGCAGTTGGGTGATGTGTTTGTTTAACCATCTGGTAGCGACTCCTTCCTTTTCTTGCAGTGATGTAGAGAGTGCAGAAGGACAGAGAAAACAGACCAGAGACATATCATATATAGTATATATATATATATATATATATATATATATATATTTTATATAAGTTTAAACTCATTAAAGATTTTTAAATATTTTTTAAATTTCTAATTATGTAGAGTTTTTACATCTATGAGACATATAGATGTTGAAGGGAAAGCCAAACACTGTATATTTTGTTTAAACTAATAATGTTAGTTACAATTCTTGATGCATAGGGAAACGACAGAGGGCAGGCATGAAGAAAACACATGAAGGGGCCCCCTGGATCTGCCGTGGAGCCGGTGGTTGAGTGGGGTTCCCGCAAGTGAAGGGACGCAGCCGTGAGATATGGAAGGTTGGGTGGACCTTCATGCTTGTCGGGAGGTCCAGCCTGTACGTGACCAGGTTGACTCGCCAGAAGACCTTGAATGGGCCCACAAACTTGGGAGCCAGTTTGTGTGGGGTTCTTCTGACCGGGAGGTCCTTGGTAGAGAGTAGGACCCACTGGCCCAGGCGGAAGGTGGGGGCGGCCCTCCACTTGCGATCTGCCTGGTGCTTGGCAGTTCTCTGAGAGGCCTTGAGGAGCTGCACGGTGTTTTGCCAGGCTGTGCGGCAGCGGCACACATGTTACGCCACTGAGGGCACCTCAATTTCGGGTTCCTGTTCAGGAAGTGTTGCATGGTGATGTGGGCGAACTCGGCCCATGAGGCAGGGCTGCCGGTTGTCAGGCACCTTAGCATCTGGCTAAGGTCCTGGATTACCCACTTTGATTGGACTCAAGGTTGTGTCCTGAGGTAAGACTAGCCGTGACCCTGATAGCACGGCAGAAGACCTGCCAGACTAGGCTGGCGAACTGGGGGCCCAGGTCAGACACTATGTCTGATGGAATCTCATGGAAGCGGACTTCATTCTGGAGGACCCCCTGAGCCGTCGGGACTTTAGCCATGGGGATGGACCTGACGGCCTTGGAGAAGCAATCCACAATCACCAGAATTGCGGTGAAGCCCTTGGATCGGGCAGGCCCGTGACGAAATCCATCGTCAGGTGTGGCCAGCATCCTGATGGAACAAGGAGCTTGTAAAAAGGCCTGGGGGTGTTCCCGACCTTTCTTGTTGGTGGTGCAGACGTGGCATGAGTAAATGAAGGCTCGACAGTCGACCGCTATATAGGTCCACCAGAACTGCCACTGTATGAACTCTAGTGTCTTGGTGATACCGGGATGTGCGGCTAACTGGGAGGAATGCCCCCATTGCAGTACCTGGTCACGCACTGATGATGGCACAAAGAGTCTGCCCGGAGGCCCGCCTCCAGGGTCGGGTTCAGCCGCTTGGGCTCGCATGACTGTCCTAGTTATTCCCCAAACCATTGGGGCTAGGATCTGGTTAAGGGGAAAGATGGGTTCCGGCTGGGCCTGGGTGCCATCGGGCCCTTGCAATAGAGCGTCTGGCTTCACGTTCTTGGAGCCTGAGCGGTATGACAGGGTGAACAAAAAGCGCTCGAAAAAGAGCGTCCACCGGTACATTACTGGGTAGGTTTATCAGAGACGAATCCTCGGATAAATGTCAGAAAAAAGTTAGCAAAGCCCAGGAACCTCTGTATCTGCCGCTTCGAGGTGGGAACTGGCTAGGTTTTGACGGCCTCGACCTTGCTAAGGTCCATACTTAGCTGCCTCTGGGATACCATGGTACCGATGTGACAACGTAATACTTTAATTACTTAAGTCGGTACTTAAATAGTAAAGGCTCCAGGTTATCGCTATCACGTCATTAGCCAGCGTGATGATAAAAGCGACTATCGGACTTTGTTCTGTAATGGCGAACGGGAGCGAGAGGTTTGTGCACGCAAGGTAGGAACCCTGACAGGCATATGTACATGAACAAGGCACAAGTCTCACACATAAATGTCAAAAAAAGGTATTTCCCAATTAAATACAACTATGCAATATTTTCAGTACAATACAATAAAAGCACTCTCATTCAGACTCCACCCCCATGTCCTCTCTCCGTACATAACCATTGTTCATTTTCATCAATTACACACATGGAGGCACCACTAACAGTGTTAGAGCTGTTATTGGACCGCTGCCGTGCTCTGAACTAATTACCGTTTAATAAAAAGGAGAATAGATTTTCTTTTGTAATATCAGCCTCCTGAATAATTAACCAGCTATTTTATCTAAACCATCCAGCACCTTAAGATCTCCTGCCTCTCTTTTTTATCTAAGAGTAATGTAATATTTCATCAGTATAGCATCCACAGAGGAAAAAAATCTAGGCTATGTATCATAGGCCTTTATCACTATCTTGACAAAGTAAAAATGGCAATCAGCACTCTGGCTTAAACTATCTTTTCTATGATAAACCTACACCAGAGACATTTAGATTGCAGCTATTGACTGCTTCCAACAAAAACATCCTGTGGAATGATCCCATTACAACATCTCCTCAATATTATATCTTAAACATGTTACTAAAAGCCCGAGGATAGCAATCCAATACTCCATTTTAGTTCAGTAGCAGGTTAGCATTAACAAACATGGAACTCTTCCCCTTCTGCAAAGTTCACCCTAGATCAAATCAATAACAAAGCAGGGAAGCGAAGTGAAAATCTCTGATTTCTCTTTTAGCGCCCTTCCTTGTGTTCATTGTTTCCATTTGAAGAAAATGTCAGCAAGAGTGTACAAACCAAAAGATCGAGGCTTCACTAACATTCAGAGCAGGGTTTCATTAGCGTCCCGCTCCTCTGTTGG
The DNA here is from genome assembly GCA_034779995.1 of Parotocinclus haroldoi. NCBI lineage: Eukaryota > Metazoa > Chordata > Actinopteri > Siluriformes > Loricariidae > Parotocinclus > Parotocinclus haroldoi. The sequence continues at coordinate 10,003 of JAUZST010002190.1, read as the reverse complement.
CTTGTGTTGGTCAAAAAACAGCTGCTACAGTGCTGACATTTGGTTTGTTTTTACACTGCGGTTAAGTCTCACATAACTGTAGCACTTCATAATGTCAGCGGGTGAGATCTTAGTCCAGTGCTTATTGTGTTTATTGCTACTGTGTGAGGCCAGGCTTATTGTATCTGTTCTTAACTCAGAGATGACAACTAAATCAATGGCCACAGAGGCAACTGTTATTTTTGACAGAGGACAGACCTCCCATAAACATTAATCTACATGATAAAGTCCACTGTGCCTAGACAATTTTGTGAGAATTTACTATGGCAGTAATAAATTCTAAGTGTGCTAGAGAGTGTTTAAGAAAACATGGTTCCCTTTTAAAGCTGGGAATGGATACAATAAGAATAAATATATTTTTCAGTTGATGTTGTGTTCACTATTAAGTGTAAGTGATCACTGCACTTTGTAGCTCTTCAATTACAGAGTGTATGCCCTCTGTTCCTTTACATACTTTTGTTATACTAGAAATACTTTACTTTTGTTAATAGTCATGACCATCACAGATCATAAGCTATATGGGTGGTGGATCATCCTTAGCACTGCAGTGACACTAACATAGTGGTGGAGTTTTAGTGTGTGCTGTGCTGGTATGAGTGTTTCAGGAATATCAGTTAGCTGCTTGGTGTCACTGCTGAACTGAAAATAGTACACCTACCAAAAATGCCCAGCCAGCAGCATCCAGTGGCTCCTTCCTGGGAGCATTGATGAAGGATTGCAAAACAAACTGTGAAACAACTGATGAGATACTGTCTCTGGCTTCCCATTTGCAAGGTCAATATGATGTATGTGTCTAATAGAGTGCACAGTGAGTGAACACTGTATTGAAAAACTAAAGCAGCACTTCTGTGTCTTATTCAATGTCTAGAAATTCTTCTTGGTATTGTAAAAAAACATTAGAGGCAGAATAATAGAACTGTATTAGATGCAATCCATGCGCATATTCAAAATTTATGTATGCATATACAGTATCTACTGTATACACATTTTTGTTCCGTTGAAGAGAATGCATTATGGAAAGTGTTTTGTGCAAAACAGTCAAAGTGTTCAAGTGCTGTGTGCTATGTTCTAAACCTCGAAAGGGATGTGGTGGGAGTCCTGGGTTGTTACTACAATAAAAGTATTCCTGAGGAGTCAGGTGGTACAGTATGTAGGGTTTTTATTTATAGTCATGCTCATGATTCATCTTATTCCAAAATATAAAACCTGGAACAGAGAGTAACAGACGTGTGTATGGTCAGTCATAGTTTTACTTGGTCACTTTATCATTCTGCATATATACAGGTGTGATAGGGGGTAGCGGGTACCCAGTGGTTTTCTCTTCACTTCTTCCAATGCGCTGTAAAGAGTGGATATCCTTCTGAGACTAATGATAATTGCCATGTTTTTTGTTTGTATAGCTCTATGTTGTTGGAATCGCACAAAACGATGGACGTCATATTCGTATGTGGACTCATCATGGTTTGAATTGAATCCTACCAACGTGGTATGATCAGAAAATTTGCCTGACAGAGTCACTCTTAGATGTATAGGTTGAAGTTCTGCCATTTGTACTGTACTATACAGTGCTGGAAAACAAAAATAAGACAGCTGTCAAATTAACTGTTTCTGAAAAGTTATGCTTTTGCTGAGATACTGCAAATATATGCAAATAATGCAAATAAATATATGTATTTGTAGCAGTGACAAGAGCATACATTTGTTGCAAAAAACGACTAAGAATGTGATGTTTTCAGGTCTTTACTTAAAAATAAAAACAATAATTCAAATGTTACTAATGTTTAAGATCAGAAATCAATACATAAATTAAAACTTTTACAGGTATTAATAAATATTATTTGCCTCAGGTGATCACATAATCAACTTCATACAGCTTTAAAGACGTGTCTCTTTTGAAATTCAGCAGATATTGGCATTAATTTGCTGCTTAGATACCTTGATATCTTGATACGATTTTTTGAGAGCCATCCACGAAATCCATTTATGTTTGGTTCATAATATAACAAGGTATGTAAATCATGCAAATTGTTACATTTATGAGATTTTATTTAAAATACAAGTTTAATACTATATTTCTAACTCTATTTCCTTTCTCCCAGCAGGCATTTTACATATGTTGTATGATATTTAGTTCTGCTTTCTATTAGTGAACTGAGACTAAATAAAGTTCTATAAACCAAGAATACAAGAGATTAATGTTTCTAGTCAACATTCAAGTTTGTTAATGTTCAGAATATTTTAGGCATATGCTGTAGTTTGTCCAAATTCAATGAGAAACACTGTGTGCAGGATAAGAAAATGGCTAAGTTCTTTTACCCCCTTGTAGGGGGAACAGCTTTGAAACACATTACTCTGGAAAAATTCTCTGTGAGAGCAATATACTCTCTTCTCCATCACTTTCCCTCTGTTTCTCTGACCCTGAGCCCTTCTCTGACTCGTGGCAGGATTCAGTCTTAGAGCCAGAGTTCAGCCCAGATTTCGTTTCAGCTGTGTGCAGGTGCTGGATGCAGGACTTGCTGCGAACCAAACTCAGTGGTTTAGGTCTTCCCATGGTGCATTGAGAAATTTATGTCCCATGTGCCTTGCCACTTTTGACAATTGCTGACAGCAAATTTTTGGTAGTTGAAAAGTTCAAATGCTGACCTATGAGTTCACTTGGGCTGAAGTTCGGACAGTGAAAAAAACCTGTTGTAGATGCTTAGACCCACTGAAATGGTGAATCAGGTTATATATTTTTCAGACACGTACTGTTAGGTTAAATATATTTGAATACATATTTATATATCTAAAAAAAATAATCATGAGTGATTTTATACTTAAATCTGTGCTGTAGTTCTAAAGAGTCTACAAGAGTTACGTCACTAATCTGTCATAGTATTACCAACAAAATCAGTTCGATCCCTCAGTTCAGAGTGGTCAAGCCAGCCCACTCCTTCTCATACCTCACCTCTTGAATGTCCCCTGCTCCACTTTCTTTTCTGGGATATAAGCATTGCCCTGAAGTGCGTGGGGAGATCATTCCTCACTGAGTCAGTGGACAGTTGTCCTTTAGGTTAATGGCTCACCGAAGACCAGAATCACAGCAGATGAAAGAAAGCAAAAGGGCCCTCAGTTTCTCGCATTCATCATCCTTGTTTTCTTTTAGTTGATCTCTTCACCTTGCTTTAAGGACCTGCTCCACTAGAGACTCGTCCAAGGTGCAAAGGGCCAACTGGGGGCCTTGTGAAGCCCTGTAACCAGCTTTAATGGCTTTTGTAATGGCAAATTATAAGAGTGCTATGATGGGGAAGATTAATCGGGGGCGGTCTGAGGGCTAGCGAGGCTCGGGATTCAAGGAAATTTGAGATAGGTAGAGGCAGACTGAAATATATATCCAACTGCCCTCTCAACCGTGCTAACGGAGACATGTAAACCCAGTGACGTGATATTTAGGTGCGCTATATGTTTTCTTTTGCCCTAGGGAGCCCTATGACAGGCGAAAAATCATTATCATTTGTAAAATTAACAAATTGTTTTGTCAGGTTTTTCAGCACAGTAATCACTTATGTGCTAATAGATTTTAAAATTAGTGTAGAGGGTTTTTTATATGTTATAGTTACAGGACAACTTTTGGTGTTGTACTAAACACATTTGCAATTTGAAAAATAAAAAGAGATGTACTTTATGACAAATACTTAGTGTTGATTTCAGCTTTTTGCTATAATGTCATTTGGATTGAAGTAACTTAATGATAAACAAATCTCTGTTTATGTTATAAATCCTGATTATCACAGTGAAAAGACTCCTAAACTTACATTGATAATTAGAGAACAGATCATTTAACTTTATAGGTGTATTAATTACCTGCATTTTATTCATACACATTCTGATGCCTCCTCTTCTTAGACTGCTCTGCTTCTAACAAAAACAAAAAAAATGATGTAAATTGCTTGTACATTTAGAAAATTTTGATTTAGAAAAAGCACATGAATTGTCAGGTTTAAAGATAATTTGACATCAAATATATGAAAAAATATGGTTCATGTAATATGAAGGCTTAAATACATGAGTAAAATATGTGCTTGTTAATCCCTAATGGGCCCCAGATGGAATGCTTTTAGGAGCATAAAGTCACATTCCCCTATGGCTACCATTAAAACAATATTAACCTCACTGCTGAGTGCCAGGACCTACCAATAAGCTCCTTTACTAACACGATGACTGTGTTAAGTGACAGATATCAGTCTCTGCTTCTCATTAAATTAAGAACAATTCAAACTCAAATTCACTTTTATTGCTGATATTATCATTGGTGACATTACTGTGGCAAACCAAATGTCCTTATATACTTGGCACCCAAGCACTTGAGCCTTTCTACATTTGCAGAAAAAAGAACAAAAGGAGTAAAAGATAGAAGAACGAAATGGGAGGCCATGGAAATCCCCCTCGTATCTCATCGCTAGTAACGGGTTTACGGGTGACCCCAGGGGTGCTCGTCAAAGTTTACACCAATGTTTTACTCAGAGTCCCCTCTGAAAGAATGAAAGAAATCGGGTGGTTTATGGTTACCCTTCAGAATTTTATGGTATGTTATAGTAAAGTTCCCATTTTAACTGACCCTGGTTCTAATTAGCCAGGCAGTGGAACTCGCCTCAACCTCCCTTTCTTCTTCATCAAGGAAGGGGAATGTGGGAGAGAGAAAGATAGAGAGAAGAGTTAAGAGGGCAAAAAGGGTATGGACCTGACTGGTGAAATAGACTGACATACACAGGTCAGACTGGAAGGTTAAAGCCCTGAGAATTTGAACCTAAGATATGTTGTCATTTCACAAACATAATGATCTGCACCAGTCTTAAAACAGTGAGATGCCATTAATCATATGTTTGATGAAGAATTAATACACTAGTGTGTCATTTATGAAACACAAGCAGAATGAAAATGATATTACTATTTATAATCACATATTTCTGTGAGACTATTGGCTGGTTGCAAAGTAGAAATCTGATTACTGATTAATCAAGTGCAGGTATGGCAACTTGTTGACTGGATTCCTGACAAAAGTTCATTTTATGCAGTTAGCAGATTATTAAGCGCATGTATTTCGATGTTAGGATTCGAAGTGGATCAGGAAGAGAACTGAGTCCTCTTTAAAGTTAATCAAAAACAAAACAAAAGACTTTAATCAGTTGCAGCTGGTTAACCACGTGTGCAGCATGTGGTTTAGCATTGACTTATTGAACCAGCCCTGGAAAAGATGTGCAAAGCAGAATATGGCCTGCGGTAGCCTAGCGCTTAAGGTACTGGACTCTGACCCTCATGATTCTGGGATCAAATACCACCTCTGGCAAGCTGCCGCAGTTGGGTCCTTAAACAAGGCCCTTAACCCACCATTGCTTGAACTATGAGACTGTATCAGGTGCTCTGGATAAGGGTGTCTGTGAAATACAGACTCTTGTTTGAAGATTTCAGTGTACTTTTCTGCATTAATTTTGCAACCACCGAACTGTAAATCACCTTTGCCAGACAAAACTGACAAAACTCCATACCACAAAGGAAACTGCTTTTTGAATTTGTTGTTGATAACAGTCTGGATGGTCCAAGCATGCGATATCCATTGTTTTAAAAAAAACAAAGCGAAATATAAATTTCATTGGCTAATATGTACGTTTCCACTGTGTGAAGGTCCATCCTAGATGCCTCTAAAAAATATATTTCAGTTATCACACCGCAGCTTTTCACTGAAAGAAGAGACTTCCTGTTAATTTCTGAAAAAATCTGCGTGTGACCTTTTCATCTTAACAGAAAGATCTCACTTCAAGCTTCACAGGCTTCAACCAATCTCATACTCTACTATTTTCTGGGGAATTACAAAATAACTAATATATTAAAATTGCAGGTGGTAGCATATCTAAGACAAGACACCCGTTCACTTCAGGGCTGATAGGGGTAACTGTTGCTGCATTCTGGGATGATCCCACAACTGGCCATCTCTCCGTCAGATCTACTACATGTGACCTGCTGACCTGTCCGAAATGCATCAGTAGGACTCAGACCTGGGCCATCACTGTGGTGGTATAGTGAACTGCCATGGTGTTACCCGAGATTAAAGATAAATTAATAAATGTATGAATGATTAAATAAATGTAATGTGTTTCAATTAAACAATAAAAATATATACATACAAGCAGTATCTGATGTTTGTTCCTGATGGAGAACCTTGACAAAAGACGTCTGCACCTTCCAGTTAAACAGCCTTGGGCACTGTAATGGATTCCTAAAATGCTCTTTCACTACAGCTGCCACCAGAGGGAATTATTTATAACACTCCAAACATACTGTCACTGTGGGTAATGAGTTTTCAAACATACCAAGTTAAACTGTTTTCTAGCCCGATTCATTTCTGCCAACAGCTCATGTTCAGTCTTTTTTTCTAGGGATGCACCAATCCTCTAGCAAAGTCAGATCTTAGAATGGCCAAATCCGAGTATTAAAGTAAACTCCTGTTTAAGCCATCTAGCTAAGGCACAAAATGTCAGCCTTTTATGCTCACTATATATTGATCACCTAAAGAAACAGATAAATGTCCAACTATCAAGAAACATTTTTTTTCAACTTATTTCCACACACAGAGTGCTTTCACATGATTGTATGATTGTGGAGCCATTCTTTAACTAAAGGTGTTGGAGTTTTAAAAGGTTTTAAATACTGCTTGTGAGATGGTGACTTGCTTTATAATAACGGGTTTGCATTGCATTATCTTTTATAATCTGCATATATTTCTATACAACTGATACATAACCTTGTATTGTACAGTGGTGCTGTAATGTTGCATGATGTTTGAGTGGATTCAGAGTGTAGGCTCACTGCAAATTAATAGTATAAACTTTTTTATGTTCTTTACGGTCCATTACTTTTTTGTTGTTGTGAACAGGTCCCAAACCTTACCAGTACCGGGTGATAAGCTATAATGACTTACTGGGAGTATCATTCACAAAGTTATTTAATATGGTTCCAAGGATAACTGTGGATCCTTTTGGTTCCAAGAAGAAGGTGACCACCAATGACCACTCATTCCTTTAAACATCCAGCTGAGTATAACCTTTGGCCTTTTTTATAAGGTCTTTTAGCCTTTAACATTCAACTGTACATGCCTACACATTCTTGATGTGGTGTGTTCAACTCTGTTATGGTCAGAGGTTAAAAATGTTAAAAATGTACTCATGTAAAAGTTGAAGTCAGCTTAATCGTGTAGAAATATAAAGCACATGCTACTAAATGTACTCAAAGTAACAAAGTAAGCAACCAATAAAATAATTTCTTTAAAAATAATTTATAGGGTTTTGGCATCTTTTATTGAGGGCATTTGGTACATATGTAGGTTATATAGGTTACAATGATAATGATACATAATGATTTGTATTACAACTATGTGAATAATCCATGCAAAAATCATACAAATTGCAATATTATATTTAGCCAGCCAAAGCATAAACAGAATAATTTTTATGAATTTTTAAAATAAATACTGCTAAATTGCTCATAACTAGACATGCTAATATCCAGTAATACAGTATAGAATTATATTTATATATTCAAATAATTTTACTGTAATAGGGACAAGGATAAACCTCTAGTGTCTGACAGTAATTTTTGGGAGTAGACTGCATTATGTTGAACATTTAAAAGTGTTAGAAAGAATTTATAAGACTTTATTTTCTTTACTTAATAAATATCTAATATGTTTTATACTTTCAGAGTATCACACACCCAGAAACACATCTTAGTATCTCTATGAGCTCTCATAGATGTAACATATAAATACCTGTAAAGAGCTCCTTCAAAACAGTGAGGTCTTCATTTGGTGCCTAACTAAAATACAAAACTATTGATAGATAAAAGAGACAAATACATAGATTCGTAAAAGCTAAGGTAACTAGCTTGTTGTGAAAATGTATTGTGTAAAATGTACAGATTTTTTATTTGAAATGCAATGAGTAAAAGTGAAACGTATTCAGTTATGGAAATAATTAAGTAAAGTAAAAATACATAAAAAGATAGTAGTACAAATTATAAAGTGCAAGTAATTTGTTACTTACCTGTTTTTTGTGGACAGGGGACCGGCTACTGTCTTTATCACAGGTGTGTTGTAGGATTCTGATTTGAAGTCTATACTTAGTTCGGATGTCATTGCTGTACTAAATCATCATTATCATCAGTAATCATAATGATCTTTCACTACATGTAAAATATACTATATTTAATATAATATAGAATTTAGCACTAGACATTGCAGCTCTGAGACGGTAGAGAATACAATATATGCACACACTCCTGCATGTGTACTCAGTAGCTGAGAGTGTATGAGACTGTATATGTGATTGTTAGAAATGTAAAGCCACACCCAATGTACATACAAGACGAATACAGGCATCCTTCAGCTGACAGACAGTATTGGGCTTAAATATTGTATTTGAAAGTGGTTGTGATTTGGAATATACAGGAAACAGGGAGGGATTTTTTTAAAGCTAATAATGGATTTCAGGCTACCATAATTCAAATATTCATAATTTAAAGTTGACATCTTATTATTGCATTTATACATTTGTACACAACACCATCCTTCATTAGCAAAGATGCTAACTAACATAGTCAAACACAACCACAGTTATAACATGGTTAGCTATAAACTACACTGCTGAAAAAATAGGGTAGATTTAATTATGGTATATTTCATTTTTAAGTATCAACTAATTTTTAGTATAAACCAATATTTGTTCATTTAAGAAAGATTTAATACTCATTTCATCCTGCAAAATTTGTTAGACAAACAATTTAGCTAAGGAGTCTATAACAGAAGTGATTAACATGGTTTAAAATGAATGGATCTGTGATTGTCTTTCTGCAGACTATACATTTCTTACAAATGCAAGTCACACAGATAAATTTAGCTCTACCACATTTTTCCAAATATCTTCATCTTATTTTTAATCAAATTTAATTTAAAAACAATGTCATTTTAAAGTCTAAAACACTTGTAAGGAACACAACAGAACCATGTGGTTCCATCAGCAATGCTAAACAGCACCTCTTTAATGGCAATAAAGTTTGTCATGAGGAATTTTATCCCCTGAGCCTGGAGAATCTCCAGGAATAAAATCTTGGCTGGTTCCTTACTTGCTGTCTATCTTTCCAAGCCAGTTTTTTGCATTCCAGACAGGTCTGGACAGCCCTGAGGCAGCTGAGTTCATCATAGACAACGAGTCAAAATATTAGCATGAAGATGATCTGTTCAACACAGCACAGAAGGCACAGATTTTCAATAGACTATTTAGAATAATTAGCTATATAAGTGATATACAATTTGATGTAATCTACTAAAAATAGTTTATACATGCTGGTTATTTATCCATTGACATAAATTAGGTTTTATATAACAAGTTGTAAGGAATGCCTTTGATTTTGTTCTTTTTTTTGAGCAGCATATCTTACATTTACTACATTTACAATAATTTGCTAATAATCAAACTAATAGCTCAATCATTATACATAGCATTTATGTATAAAACTAAATCAGACCCAATCTAAATTAAATGTGGGTGGATAATCATTCAAATTATCCTTAAAATAGAATAATAGTTATGTAAGCCTCTGTATTTGATTACAACTCAAGGCTACGCATATCTGATTAAGTCACAGTGTAAATTAGCTAATTCAAACTGGCAGGCATAAAAATAAAAAACGTTATTCTTCAGACTATAAGAGACTTTAGAATTGTCAGCAGCATTAATGGCTAAAATAAATTTGCACATTTGTGCTAATAATTATCATTGGTTTCTCAGAATAATGTATCTAAGAATGATGATTTCTTTGTCTCCCACTGTGTAATGTGTGCAGTGGTGCTTGGAAATTTGATCCCTTTAGTATATTCTACAACCCAAATCAGAAGAGTTATACATATAACGTTGCCTTTTATTTAATTGCAGAC
>JAUZST010002189.1:0-18293 GCA_034779995.1 Parotocinclus haroldoi | reverse complement strand
TGTGTGTGTGTGTGTGTGTGTGTGTGTGTGTGTGTGTGTGTGTGTGTGTGTGTGTGTGTGTATGTGTGTGTGTGTAACCTGTAAAGCACTTGAACCCTGTGTAAACAAAATACGAATTTCATGAAATAATTTAAACACCAGTAAAACTAAAATTATTTTTTTGTTTTCTAAAGCAATCAAAAACATGCACACATAGCAATATATTTTAAAGCACCGCTGCAAAGTTAATCCATTTATCTGGGTTTTTTGTTAAATTGCCCACATGCAACATTTTGTTAGACACATAATAAATAAAATAAATTTTGTCACATCACACAGGCAATAACCTTGACACAAAAAGTGACTTGATTTAATTTTCATTCCTCTTCTCATTGTGTGCCAAACACAATCATTTGTAGGTGACGCTGGGAGTATTACATTCAGAACAGCCTATAGTGGTGCTTTTTAACCTTTCAGCAATTTCTCTATATCTCTGTATACGAAAGGCCCAAACTGCAGAATATCCACACATATCATAAAGAAGATAAATATAACTCAATTAGGAGAACCAAAGGAGACAAAAAATATTATGCAACCACAAAATCGGAAATCAAATGGGACGGCATGGTAAATGAAAGCAAAAAAACATACAAAGTGTCCCTTAGATTTACTTTTGATATTTCATGTTTTGTCTGGTGGACTTCATATCATGTATTAAAATGATATGGGTACATATATGGTAGATGAGCTACGCAGAAGTTGGCAAAGCTAGATTATTCAGGTATATGAGGATTTATTATTGATTTCAAACATAGCTGTAGTGCCATAAAACTAAAAATGAAGTGACACTATTTAATTCCATTAAGTCGGGTGACACAATGGCACAAGCTTTTAATGCGGCCACCTCAGAGTTCCAGAGATCCACAGTTTGATCCAAACCTGTGGAGTTTGCCTGTCCTATCTGTGTATAAGTGGGTTTACCCTGAGAGCTCTGGTTTCCTCTCACATTCCAAATACGTGTTAATTCATTGCTTTAAATTGCTTTAAAAAAATTGTGTTTGATAGCACTGTTGTAACCATGTTCCAGTAAGGTATAGCCATTAATACAGCATTAAATCATACAAATGAACAGACAAACAATAAACAGATTCCTTTAAGTTAATAGTTGTTGCAAGACAACATCAATGCTGCAAGAAAATCTTTCGCGTTTATCAACCACTAAATAGTAAAAATTAGGCATTTTATTGATGTGTCTACTGGGCTCGGGGATTTATAATATTGATGTTAATTGAGGTAGGGTTAGGCTCTTGGGCACTTAATATAACCCTTGGCTGAAAGTGTTAAGAGACACATTTTTATTTTCTTAATATATGTTCTTATATAAATATATATAGGAAGGGTTGTTTTTTTTTTTCAAAAAAAAGTATAAGATTAGTTTTCACAATAACTAGAACACCAGACTCAAAGACCTTTGCATCATGTGTGGGTGGAATGTGGGTAGAAATATGTCCATCTTGCAACAAAATAACCTGACTTTTCCAGAAACGCAGCAGCCAAATTTCTCACAGAGAGATCAAATCAATCTGTTCCTGCTATTTTTAACATAACCTGATTATCTATTCATGTATTTACTCATAGCAGAGTTTTTACTAAACAATGAATTTTTAAGTAGCTCCATAGTTCTGAGGATTCACATGTTCCACAGTGGATTACTTGGGAGAAAGCCAAGTGGCTTTCCACCCATGTGGAGTGTGCCTAGTCTTTCTGCATGTGTATGGGTTTTACAATGTAGCCCAATTTCCTTCCACATTCTAAAGTCATGGGTATTTGAGTGAGTGTGCGCATGTGTCATGTAAAGAATCGACAGCCTGACCAGGTCAGACCTTCTGTATCCCTTGTGGGTGCTCTCAGGTGCCTTAACCCATATTCTCTCTTCAGACAATGAAAACCAAACATCCCTGTCCTCATCAGAGGCTTTGCTCAAACCAGGAAGTCTCAGTATCGAGAACCAGTACTTTAGCACAGAGCTGACCTGGTTCGAATTTCAGGATTGGCCAATCCAAGAGTACAGTCTGGTATGAGAACAGGGCCTGTAATGTCAGGACCCAACATGTTTACCAATTTATGGAGGCTGGGTTTACTGCCCTATGTCTATGACCAGGGGTGCATCTGGCATCATTATATTTAGATTTGTATTTAGTTATAATATATTGTTTGCATGCTGGTTGTTTAGTAAGTACATCCCAAAATATTTGTTTCAACACCACATGTTTTTTTTTCCTAGTAGGCCAGTAGTACATCCATTGGTGCATGTAAGCCATAATATTATATATTTTCAATAGATTTAAATCATTTAAGACATTGTAAATTAAATTTAAACAGTTTCAACATTATGCTGTTCTACATTTCTACTTAAAAGCATGCACTCTACCAATCAGTCTATCAGTCAATCAATAAAATAAACCTACACAGTTATAATTATATATATGGCATAAGTGAAATATTTATAGTAATTTTGCAATGTGTTAGGGTTTCAGGACATCATTTAGGACACTCCTAAAACTTTTGAACTGTGTGCAAAGTCTTACTGAAATTCTGTTCCCTTTTCGTAGCTGCCATGGTTGAGATAATTTGGCAAATTAAAAAAAATATATTGCTGATTTTATTTATTTTTATCAACATTCATTGTTGTGGAGCCTGGAATGTTTTACATTTAGAGCTGTGTGCATAAATAACACATCTTGCTATGTCAAATAGTTGGCCTGTAAACTTAAATAAACCATTGTTTTAGGTTTGGGGACTGAGTATGTGGTTATATGTTGAGAACCAGGGGTCTTTTGTTCTTCTAAGTGGGCTTTCCACTACAGTGGTAACATGAAAGAGATTTGCTTCTAAAGTTAGGCAATAAGCCCTGGCTCACTTTTGGCATCCCAGTGCATTTTCAAAGTGTCTTGCATTTGATGGAGCTGGGGTTAAGGTGCTCTGCCAGCAACGGATCTCCAGCTCGATGCTGACCTTGGACTCCAGCTGCACGAAGTTTGCATGTGCTTACCATGTCAGTGTGGGTTTACTCCGAGTGCTGCATTTTCCTCCCACATTTCAAATACAGGCATTATTTAGCTGGTTACACAAAACTGGCCCATTATGAATGTTTCTGACTAGCATTTATGTATCCTTGCTTTTGTCCATTGATGCTAATGTCACATTAAACATAATCAAAAATCGTCACATTTGACTGGGTCCCTTATAAACATTTATAAACCATTGTAAATAATGTTGGGTATGGCCAACTACATGTATGCAAGATTTAGAGCTTGTGGTATTCTGATTTCAGAATGTGGCTTCAGTTTAACTCGTGATGAACATAAATTTGAATCAGTGTGTGTCTGTACTGTCCACTTGCACAACTATAACTAATAGCAAAAATACAGTAATGCCGAATGCAGAATCTAACATAACCAGTGTAGAGCCAAGAGAACTGGAATGTTATGATCAAATTTTCCACAAGGTAATAAATGCATGAACCGGGTTCTCAGTTTTATTTATTGTACTGACATTTGGTTTGTCTGGTATGCACAACTGCATATCATCTGCATTGCAGTGGAAAATAATATCATGTACATCAATAACTGAGCTTAGTGGAAGCATGCACAGTGAAAATAATACTGAGCCCAGGATAGACCTCCGTGGGAGGTAAAAGGTGGTCAAGTAGGATCTAAACAGAAAAATGCCAGTTCATTAAACCTGCAGTATATATTGTGATCTACAGTGTCAAATGCTGCACTAATAGAACTGTTTCTGTACTATGGTAGGGCCTAAATATATTAATGGTCTATAATTAGATTCAAGGTTACCTCTTTAAAACAATGTCTGGAGACATGGGCTGGAGAGCTGCACCATATTTACATAGCTTCATTTCGTCACTTTTGAACTTTGGACCGTTAGACACCGATTTCTGATTTTCCCCTGTTCATCTTACCGCACCACTACCTGCGTTAGCTTCCGCCATTTTCCATCCGGCGTCATAATTGACTTAGCCGATATGGAAGTTGCAGCGTTGCAAGCGGATCAGAGTGCCGCTTCCACCTCCACGAGCGGATCTGCTCTTGGAGATGCGCGATCGGCTCATTCAGGTAACCCTGGCCATCCGCCATCTCCTGGCTGGCCAGCAGATTCTTGAGACCTATTTAACCATGGTAACAGATCTCTTCCACCGCCTAGAGCATATCGCTCCTGCCGGGCAAGCCTCGCCCTGCGCTTCTTTGGTACCACTTCCTATCAGCCCCCCTTCAGGTCATATTGCACTGCTGCAGAAATACGATGGTAATCCTGACCAGTGAAAGGGATTCCCCTTGCAGTGTGATCTTTATTTTACTTACTCACCGCCAACGCCGCACGTATCGTTCTTATTATTTCTCTCCTTAAGGGTCTGGCCCTGGAATTGGCCACAGCCATCTGGCTCCAACAGAAGGCTGAGGCACGGCACTACTCACATTTCCTGAACATCTTTCGTGCCGTGTTTCAGCACCCATGTGACGGCCTCTCCGCTTCAGAACAACTTCTGGCACTAACACAGGGCAGTTCCAGTTCCGTACCCTGGCGGCTCAGAGTGGAATGAGGAGTCTCTTCGTCTCACCTTCCATAAGGACTTAAGAGAAGAATTTCAGACTGAGCTCGCCGGTAGTGACTACGACCTCTCATTGGACAAACTCATTTCCCTAGCGATCCATTTGGACCAACTACTTACCGCAAAGCGTTGCATCAGACACCTCCCTGTCCCGACCAGCTCTGAACTACCTCCAGAACCCATGGAGCTTGGCAGAACTCACCTCTCAGCATCTTCAACTGCGGTCTAGCAACACCTTATAGGATCACCACGACGCACAGCGGGTCCTCTGCTAACGTGTCCCGGGTTAATTCTTCTTTCTCATTTGTAATACCCATGGTTCTTCTTCAGTCTGATACTGAGCTTTCTCTCCTAGCATTAATCGACTCAGGGGCGCAGGGGAACTTCATTGCGCAGGATGTGGTCAATACCGAGAATATTCATTGCTCACCTCTGCCAGCCAAGCACTAGAAGGAGACTATCACTTCCTTCCCATAGAGGCTCACTCATACCCAATCATCCTAGTACACCCCTGGCCCTGCCTGCATGACCCTTCCATCTACTGGTAAGTGAGGGAGCTCCTTCAGTGGTCCCCATTTTGCCTCAGGAACTGCCTTTGTCTGCCTTCGCTCCAGCTTCACACGGTACAGCAGACAGTCTTAGCTCCTACATTTCCTGCTAACATCCCCAGTGAGTACCAGGACCTGGCCCCGGTCTTCGGTGAAGGAGTACCCCATTCCCCCCCAATATCCGTTCAACTGTGCCATCTAGCTAAAGGAGGGTTCATCATTCCCCAAGGTCCATCTCTATCCCCTGCCACCTGAACCGGAGGTGGTCATGGATGAGTACATTAAAGAATATCTTCACGTAGGCCTAATCCGTCCCTCCACTCCTCCGTTATCGGCAGGTTTCTTCTTCGTCCCCATGGCTGACTTGTCCCTCAGGCCGTGTATCGACTATAGGGGTCTTAATCAGATCTCCAAGAGGTATTTGTACACTTCCCCTCTTTCCGGCAACCTTGGAACAGCTACAAGCTGCCCGCTGGTACACCAAGCTGGACCTACCACCTAGTGCGGATCAGGGAAGGGGACGAGTGGAAGACGGCCTTCAGTACTTCGTCATGCCCTTTGGCCTCGCCAACACCCGTGCAGTCTTTCAGGCCTTCATGAATGATGTTCTCAGGAATATGTCGGGGCGTTTTCTCATTGTATAAAAGGACGACATCCTGATTTACTTCCCAGACCACCCCATGTTGTCAATGTTCGATAGGTCCTACAGAGATTCCAGGACCACCATCTCAGGATCAAGGCAGAGAAATGCATCTTTCATATACAGTCCGTTTCCTATCTCAGTTACGTTAGTTCCCCCCAGGATGTGGCCATAAATTACAGCAAGGTTGAGGCTGTGCTCTCTTGGCTAACACCACGGTTGATTAAGGACATCCAGTGCTTCCTTGGCTTCATGAACTTTGCAATTCATCCGCAACTTCAGCAAGACTTCCCTTCTCAGGCCCTGGATCCCTGCTCAACCCCCTCTGAGCCTCCTCCTCTGGAGGTCAACGGAAAGCCCACATACACCATACATCGCCTCCAGGACTCTCGGCGGCGAGGGTCCCGACTCCAGTACTTGGGAACTTGGAAGGTTATGGCCCAGAGGAACGTTGCTGGGTGGACTCTAAGGACATTTTAGACCTGCTTCTCACTCACCAGTTCCACACTAGTCACCTGGATCGTCCTGCTCCTTGCGACCGCGGTCGTCCTCGCAAAGCTACTCTAAGGCGCCGACCCATGCAGAATCTTGGTTGGTCTGTGGTTTGCTTAGTTTGAGCAACATGCAGATCAAATACAGTAGATATGTTGGCACCTGCTTGAGAATGAGGATTTCACTCAGATCACACTTCCTTCTTGTCAGAGCTTCTGAGGTCAGGTTAGTCCCTTCTTTTGCCTGGTTACTCTGAACTAGGCATTTTCTCTATATATTCTAAAATCCCATGCCATGTGGTTGACAACCTTGACAAGTAATAAGTATTGCATGGGCCATTATAAATAGCTCTCACTTGTTTTAGTCTTTGAAGACCCCTTTTTCATTTTGTTTCATAACTCCAAACTCCAAACCCCTTATGCACCAGTGCTGTGTGAAGCCTCTTTTATGATTTTTGTTTGGTGCAATACATCATGTATTGACCTAATTTTTGTGAGAAATAGATTTTGTGTGTGTTTCAATTTGCATTTGTGTGTTCCTCTCTTGTCACAACTGAATTCAAATAAATTAATCAAATCACTACCAAATCAATACTATTTTATTTGAATGGTGGTCCATCAACATAACTTATATTAGTTATTAGTAATAATAGTGATATTGATCATTGGTTTCAAATAATATAATGATTAGTAATAATTTATGACAAATTCCCTACACAAGACTATGTTGTTTTTTGCTTATTAGTCATGAGTTTGTTACATGAGTTAAAATAACAGATACTTATTGCCAATTCAACTGACGAATCCATAGTAAAATGTACTGCATCATCCATTTGTCAGCTGTTGGAAATGTTGGTAGATATTTATCCTTCTTAATAAGATATGTCAAATTCATCCTTGTACATTGTCCTTTTGTTTTTAAAACTTCCGTTAGACACAAAATGACTATATACTATCACTGAGATATTGTTATTATTATTATTTAACCAATAACCAAGGCTGGCACATAAAAAGAAACTTTTATGTTGTGACTCATTACTGAGATAACCGCTGCTGAGTAGAAGAGTGCAAATAGACAGGTTTTCTAATACCAATGAAGAACCATATTCCATTAAACATGGTGGTTGTACTATCATGGTTTGGGTGTGATTTACTGCACATGGGCCAGGGTGACTTGCCATCATTGATGGATGAATGAATTCTGAATTATACCAGCAAATACTAAATAAAATATTATAATCAATGTTCAGGACTGATCAACGGTTAACGTAAATTTTACTTGCCGTTATTGCTGATCGCACTGAAAACACAGGTTCACTCACCATTGGCATTCAAATAAATGTATTTTTCTTCAATAAATAAGTGATTTGAGTATTACATTTCTGTCTTATTTATTTAATAGCGTTATATACTTTATCTGTGTTAAGGGCTTAAATCTGATTATATTTTTGCAGAAATATAGAAAATGTTAAAGGATCCACAGACTTTCAATCAATAATATGCATTAAAAGCAATACAAGCATTATCAGCTGTGTTTGCACTAGTGAGAATACAGTTGCATTAGTCTGAGAACAAGATGTTTAAATGAATGGCTAAATTTCATATCCACTTCACAGGATCATCTGTTTGCATGCCAGAATAACTAATGTATAGCTTACCTGATAATGAAAAAGACATCTAGCCATGCTATCTGAAGTAACATTAACTATACTATGCATAATTCTGTTATATTTTTAATATTTTATTCTCCTAATTCACTAAAACAACTTAAAATCTGTGGGGTTTAAATTGATCCTGCATCTGTTTGGTAGTTTATTAAGGGTCAAACCTGCACAATGCACATCTCTTTATATGAAAGTGCCTGCTTAGTGTGAATATATAAATTACTATAAATGCTACATAATTAAACACCTATCATAAATATAAGAACATAATTCAGTGCTGATGGAAGACGTGTCTTCATTTAGCAGTTAACATGTCAGGTCTTTAAATGTCACATGCCAAATGATAATATCTGTGTGAATAAAATATAAGCAGCAACCTTTTTATATTTAATATGCAACTGTGGAATTTACATAACATTTTATAGCCTACATGAACAGTGATTAGAGTACATTTTCAGTCAGCGTGCCAAAATAAGGCAAAAGTAGGGCATCAATGTGTACAAATCCCTGGTCATTATAAATCCAAAGAGTATACTAGATTTAACTAAAGGTTTATTACACAGTTATATTTAATGGCATATGCAATAAAACTGTCAAGGATCTCTATGACAAAATGTCAGTTTTTTAATCTGAGTAGCTGTTAAGTGGGATGGCCAGTTGACTAATGAACAATTAATGAACACTATTTGCCTGTATGACTCTTTAAGAACTTTGCTAAGCTACCAAACCAAATATTGAAAATGAAATTGGCCAAGGGCTGACTCAGTCACATACCATGCATGAGCCTGGCTTCAGGGCTAGCTGGTAATAGTGTGGATGGTCCTTTTTTGTCATTGGAGCTATTATACACTGTAGAGCAAGATGAAAAATATTCCAATAATTTTCTCAGGCATTTGTTGACAAATCTGTTGGCAAATCATCTGTCCATCTTTGCTCCTCAGAGACTCAGGCTTTTGTGGATACTGAATTTGTACCAAATCATAAATATAATCACCTGTTTATATCACCCGTTTGAAATCATATCATTATCATTAAAAAAATTTTATCACTAGTATTATGTTCTTATTACCCCATCCCAATATTGGAATGTGTTCCTGGAATGTTTGGAAGTTTATTAACAAATAAAATGAAGCTGATCAGACAAAACATGACATATCTTCATATTATCTGCAATTAAATAAAAGTTGAAGGAAATGTAACACTGTATTTTTTTTATTTTGCATGTTCCATACCATGACAACTTTCTCTGATTTGAGGTTGTAAATATGTTGTAAGACAAAATAAATATTTTTTTAAAAATGTGTGAGAATAAAAATATTGATGCCTTAGGTGCTGGTAAACATATTTAAAAGTACATTGGACAGAAGAAAATCAAATAGATCCTTGATAAAAACTAGTCTCAACTTTTATTCAAAAGTCATGTAACCCAGATCAACTCCCTTATTTCAGACATATCATGAAAAAATCAATTATTTGTGCTTGCAACAAAAAATGGTGAGAAGACATGTGGAGAAAACAAAAAAATATCAACATGTGGATGGATATAATCAAGGGAATCATGAACAAGCCATTAAGATTTCTGAAATTTAAAGAGAAGACAAAAGATTCCAGAGAAACATTATCCATGTGGACTTCCTATCCCATACTGTTATTGTCAGCCACCTGTAACAACAGCCAACTCATATAAACATGGTCAAAACAAGTAAAGAGCTTCAGAGCCCTAGGAGAATTATTTAACGTAAACCATGAAAATCCATTCTTTTAAACATTTGAAAAGGGCATTTTGCTTCTTACATATCTTTCATGTCAGACTGACCTTATATAAGGGCATAGAGACAGAGAATTAATGAACTGTACCATAAACAAAACAAAATAACTAGAAGATCTCAAAACAATTTGATCAGCGTAAACTCGGAACACACTCTGGCAACCAGACAAACAAACTACTTTATATTCAACTGTTCAGCACCAATGTTCATTTGTTCTGTGACAAATTGATATTCTACTTGCAACCCCAAGTCATATTGCTTTTTTTTGTTTCACAAAATATTAAATAAAAACTCAAATCAGAAAAACTTGAGGTAGTATGGAAAATTTAAAAATAAATCAGTTGCAAATAGTTTGATCCCAAATGAATTAATGTGTCAATGAATTTGTTGATAAGCATTCATTTTTGCATTTTAGGCCTGCAGCCACTATACCAGAATGATCAGGGAGTGCATACCAGACTGCTACAATCAATACAAGTCACAGTAGAAAAAAAACCCATAAAAGCCAAGTGATAATAAACGATTCAACATGCAGAGAAATGCATGAAACTGCACAAGTTGCTTGACGTTTGGAGTGAAGAACAGAAATGGCTGAAGTACAGAAAAGATATGCTTAATGAGTTTCTTTATGTCGTCAGCTAGTATATTATCGGATTCTGATCGTAAAGTTGAACTTGTAATCCAAGTACCACCTTATCATAGATAATTTTTAAATATTAACTGTGCGTGATTATTTCACATTGTAGAGTCATAAAACATTAGTTTGGTTAGTAGGGTTGTGTTTTGCCCTTTAAAAAGTTATCATCACATCTAAAAGCGATTTGGGATAGCAGACTGCTCTTTTAGATAACGCTAGAAAAAATAGCTCTTTTTCATGCAGTGAATCTGCTGATTAGGGAGCCTTTCCCTATTTCACTACCAGTGCCATTATTACTAGAATAATCACATTGCCATTAAGTAGGTCAGGTATTAGACAAAGACATTGCATGATTTGAAACCTGTGGTATCCCAGTCACCCCACAAGTGATGTTTTAAAGAATATAACTGTATAAATTATGACCTTACATATCAAATGATCAAAGCAATATTCTGTGTAATTGCACTGTGCATACATGTATGGTATATCGAAAGTACAAACAAGAACTACTGTTGCTTATGAACATTGTTCATTGAAAAATAAATTAGCAACCAATTTTATCAAAATGATCTACAACATAATGTATACATATTCAGCATATTAGGTATAATACTGCAAAAAAAACAAGTTCTTACTAAATTCCAGTCAATGTTTGAAGAATTTATCCAGTATGACACGTTCTCTTGATGAACTGCACTTGAACAAAATCAAGAAAGTGGTGGGTGTGTTCACCTCCTGCTGGTTTTGCTTTTGTCAACACACCTTTTCGGATTTCCTGACCTTTGATAATATATATATATATAAGCAGGTAACGGCGTCATGGACTTTTTGGGCTGCCAAACCCATTGTGCCGGTAGACCACAGTCTCGGTTTCTCTGAATTTGGCTATAAGGGATGGGACAGTTCTGTGTGAAATTGTTGGTCTATCTGAGTGTCAGTCGTTGAAGCCTGCAGCTATCATACGGCAGCTGCATTCCCCAGACATCAGAATCATCAATTCCATCTTCAGTTACCTGTGACAAAAACAAAACTTTCAAACTTTTTGTGTTGACAAATTTTAAACTACAAGAAATATTCCTAATCTAATATTGTGGCAATCGATTTCTGAGACAATTATGGTCTTCTCTGCTACTGTACATGACCCCTTTCCCATTCCCATATATATATAGTTACGAGATGTGGTTGTAAGCATATCCCACGACGTATGATAAGAATGGGGAAATAAGATAAAACAACTGAAAAGGAAAGAAAAGCGGAGAGTTAGGCTCCTAACACAAAAAACCAAAAGGATAAAGGGGCCCGCCAAGGTATTGCATCCCGAGTGGGAGCAATGCACGAACTGGTCGTGAGAGGGGGCCAAAGCGCCACTCGGGGCAAGCATGAAGAAGCACGGTTTGGGACATCTCCCAAATGGCGAGGCACGGAGGTAGTCCAAATGCCAGGGTGCGAGCGTAATTGCTCTTCTAAGAGCGTGATTGCATGCAGTCAAGGAAAAACCATGACAGGGCACATATACTTCGAACGCGCAACCAGGTGGCTGCTCTAAACAATGTGAGTAAGTTACAATATATATATTATCTTGGCATTACCAAGATGGCGGCTACATGAACAGACCTATCTTATAATTTGTCATATTTGCATAAATGAATAGAAACTGTATGTATTCATGTACATTGTAAATGTGATTGTTCGCACTCTGCTCGGTTAAACGCACTATGTCAGTATCAGGCATAAATGTCTAATTTTTTTTAACTCAATAAATTGCCAAGTTCGTGTCTTCCCAACAATAGCCATGAAACAAACATGGGCAAGATGATGAGTTTACATGGCACATGTTAAGGTAATTGCAAATGGGAATCACTCGTCATGATATTTAGCAGATAGACGATTTTAAAAATACTTACAAAAACACATCGTGTCCCCTCCCTATCTTTGGCATATTTATAAGGTTTTGGAGGTATCTATTAACAGACAAGATATTTCTTGGTTTATTTTGGACTGCAGCTGAGCAAGGATGAATTGTGATTGCATGCATCTATTTCACTGTGGCTGTATATTGAGTCAGCATGCCATGAGGAAGGCTATAAATCTGCAAGTCAGAAGAAGTTCTACATAGTATCCTTTACAAAATTTTAAAAACTGCTATCTATATATATATATATATATATATGCGCCCTTCCAAATTCTGTTAATAATTCTTTTGACAAACACTCATTGGCTACTGTAGCACACATTGCTGGATTGCACCCATTTTGCCTTCAGAACGGCCTTAATTTATCATGGCACAAATTTACCAACTTTTGGGATCTGAGGAACTATTGCGAGTTGATATTTTGGTATATAGTGACAAGACAGAATCATGGAGTTGCTACAGATTTGTCAGCTGCATATCCATTATGCAAATATCCCGTTCCACCCTAAATGTGCTCTAATAGATTGAGACCTATTGACATTTGAGAACAGTAAACTAATTGAAACTTTCAAGAAGGTAGGTTGAGAAACTGTGTCTTATTCAGCTTGAAGTAGCCATCAGAAGATGGGTTCACTGTGGTCATAAATGGATGAACATGATCAGCAACAATACTAGGCCATGGTAGGTTGTGGTGTTTAAACTATGTTTAGTTGGTATTAAGGGTAATATTATTACACCAATAGTGGCCTGAACAGTTACAGTCAGGATGGATCCATGGTTTCATGTTGTTCATGCCAATTTGTGAGCCTAATATTGAAATGGTGCACTAGAAACTGAGACTCATCAGACCTAGCATTTTGATTATATTCAACTGTTCAAGTTTGGTGATCCTGTGCAAACTGTAGCATTAGTTGCCTGTTATTAGCTGATGACCACCTAATGTGGTCTTCTGCTGATGCTCAGTCTTAATTTCAGTAGGTCAATTTGAGCACGTCTACATGCATAAATGCACTGAGTTGCTTCCATTTGATTTGCTGATTAGATATTTGCATTAACAAGCAGGTAAACAGTTTCTTTGAAACTCAGTCGTTGTGAGTGTGTTTTCATTCAAAAAACGGTTTTAGGTAGTTACTTATAATATAATATAATATAATATAATATAATATAATATAATATAGTATAATTTATTTGTTTTTTATGATTATACAATAAAAACAGCAGCAATAAAGCAAAAAAAGAAAAAAAATAAAGTTATGCTTATTAGATAATTTTAAGATAGCAGCCTTTAATTCTCAGTCAATAGGGATAGGGAAGAAGGACCCCTGGTGGCTAGATTGAGAGTCTACCAAACTTGATAAAAGTACATGCACTAGTGTCGGACCATTCGCAGTGATCAGGTCGAGGATTGGCTTGGCTTTTGCCAACAACCTAAAAAATCTAACTGGTAAACAACCTCAGCTTGAAACTAGTGTGCATGATTAGTGATTAGTGTGTGATGTATGGGGTGATTTGACAGGAACTGGAGTGCAGCACACATGACAGTCATGATATTGTTCACTGTTCAAGTTTTGATTGCATTAAATTTTAATTGACCGCTTTTTGTTTTCTATTTCTAAAAACTTGTTTAAAAATATATAAAATGACCAATGGCACACAATACCATTTAGTGCTTATTTTGAAATATTAAGAATAGTTTAGAGTTCTGTTTAGTCTATTTTTAGAAAATTTAGTCAGTGTAGTCTATACCTGGCAGGGGTGTTGCCTTGACTCACAACACACATGCCTTGATCCAAATGTGCTCACTGATGGCAGTAAAGCCCATGCCCTCTAACTGTCTCATTAGTGTCTACTTAATCATCGTTATGGCATGGGAGAGGTTACAAATGTCTTTGAAACACATTTTCATCACAAAGTAATCATATAATCTGCATACTAATTTGAGTGAATTGGACTAACATAGACTTTCCTCCACTTTCCTCCACCTGATCTAAACCCCTTCTAGCATTTGTGCTAGCACTTGAAGAAAGCCAAGCATTTAGTAACATAACCAGATGCTATTTGGAATACTGTGAAATCATGCTGGGATTACATGGATCATCAAATTTTACAGTGATTTAAAGTGTCTGTGGTAGTTTGAGTGTTTGCTGTCATTACAGTAAAATGGGGGCATTGCAAATATTAATAAGTTCTTAAATGTATGGTTTTTTTACATTTTACATTTTGTTACACTGATTACATGATTTATAATGGAAAATATTGCAAAACAAAAAGTATAGAATATATGGCATACATATGGCAACATATAAAATGATTTTATTTTAATTTTAGAATTTAATTTAATAAGTCATATGTTTCCATTAGGACTTCTCACTGTGGTGTACTGAAATCACACTACAGTTTTTTATGCATTTATCTTTTCATCTGCAATAGCATAAGCTGGCTGACAAGCTGGTGCCCCAAAATGTACTCCACTAAAGAGTTCCTCTTCTCTTCTCCTCCACATCCCATCAACCTGCATGATTCGTGATTCATTAAGCCATGTCAATTCAAAGACCAGTGGACAATAGTCTAAAAGCATCCTGATTACTTAAATTCACAATCTATATAATATAGCATACACATCCTGCTTTGGTCCTTTAATCGATAAGTTATTCAGCTGATATTTGGTAGCATTTTCTTTTTTTCTGACTGGTCTCTAGTGTGATGTTCATTTTTTAACTAAATATCAGACACAAAGTTGGCTGAGTGAATCTGTGCACATTAGTAACAAACATGGAAATAAAAGACCCATGAAAAATATAAACTAAAAGTCCCATGCTTGTAAATTTGTAGCACTTACAAACAGCAGTGGTATAGGTTTCATTTGTACTTGGGGAGTTTTACTATTGCTCAAGCCGGATAATGCATCATATGGGTAGTGTTTAATGTTAAATGAAACAAAGCATATCCTAAACAAGGAATACCAAACACTGGACTAATATTCCATGTTACCTTGCATATTTATATAAGTATATTTTAAACTTAAATTATTATTAAACTATAATTTGCTTAAAATGTGGGAACGTAGGCCAATGCAGCAGGTTTCATTGACTCAATATGTCTCTTAGCATATTGTCTCTTATGTCTCTTATGTCTCTTGACTCAAGTCTCTTAGCAGTGCATCCAGCCTGACCAGACACTGGACAAACATGTGGGAAAAGGGATCTCCATATCACTAATAAACTGACCAAAAATAGGAAAAAAACACCAGTTACCACACAGATCTATTTTCCATTTGGTAAAATATTATGAGTATTAAAGCAAATTTCAGTGCATTAAACTTCTAACTGTGCTGACACTCTATTGAAGCACAAATATTCACATTTAGTTATACTGATCTGTTTCCCTGCTCGGCCTAATTTACAAGCCTTGGTCCTCCCTGTCTATCTAACTCTGTCTATGACATCTGCCACAATCTCTGCTTTGGTATAGCCCCGTTTTCAAAACTGTCCATACTGAAATCCAGATCAGTTTCACAGGTGGCATAGGGCTGAGTCTCAGGTCTCTGGAGCTGTGAGGTAAGAACTGTTTGAAGAAATGCTGTTTTATTGCAGGTAATATCCTGGGTTTAGACCAGCCTCTGATTTACTGTTTTTAGCAGACATACAAAAATAGAAAAATAACAACAACAAAATCAGCAACATTTATTTCATTGCAGACAGTATGATAGCAGTATAGTTGTTTTTTTTGGTCTATCGAATTTCATTTGTTAACTTACATCCTTTCCTGCATCACATTAAATAAAAGGAGGAATTGGGCAATTTAGAACTAATGATGAGGTTAAAAAAATTATAAATAAATAAATAATAATAATAAGGTGGTTTCAAACAGGCGAAATCAAGAGGTGATAAGCGATGCCTCAAAGAAGGACTGGAAGGGAAACATGCATTTAGGGAAGAGAAATGAGATGAGGTTCAGACCAAAGATGAAAGGGAACATTCAAACTGTTATCAGCAACCACTCCAAATGCAAGGGTCTGTTATGGAATTGGGCTGTGTCATTGGCAAATATATTTCACACTTCTGTGATGTCAGGATTATTAAAGAATGTCTTCAAGACAACATTTTCCATGCTTTTTTTTTTTCTTAAATCACATCCAATACACATTACAAAAAGATGACTGTGGGAGGAGAGGGTATAGGTGCTAAGCTTGACTGGCCTGCCTGCAGTCCTGACCTGTCCTGATAACAGATAATGTGTGAAGAATTTTTAAACACACAAAGAAGTGACAACGACGACCCTGTACTGTTGCACAACATGAAGAGGTGGATATAAAGGGCAAATTTCAAAATAGCAGGCTGAATTTTCCTGACAAGCCTAGTATTGCTTAATGACCCCATAACTCATCAACTTATATGCATTAATTCTTCAGGAGATCTGAAGTAAGTACACCTCTGATAAGCATAAGCATAAGCACAGGTCTTCATTTGTTACATTCTGCACAACTACCAACAAACATTGGATTGCGTAATTCAAATGAGTTTATTCCCAAAGACAAGGCTTAGTAAAATGCAATATAAAAAGATATATCATGCAATCAGTGGTAAGATTATGCACAGCTGCTGGTATAAAACCCCAACAAAATTGTGTCCTCCAACTCTATGCATGCAAAGAGACATAATTTAATTTCTTAACCAAGTTTCTTTACTGTTTTAAATTGGTTTCAAGCTGGTTTCAAGGCTTATATCATCTGAGAATGAACTATATAATAAAAAGTGTAAGGTTACAGCTTTGTGCCAAAACATGAGCATTAAAACACCCTTATTTTAGAATTTGCATATCATAAGATATTATTCACCATACTGTTACTTACTTTTAAACAAGAAAGACAGAGGTTATTTCTACGTTTTAATCAAGATGAACTTATAATTATGGCTGTTGCATTTAGCAGCCATAGAATATTGTACTGATGTTATTCACTAATTTGTTCATCTCTATAGGTACTATTGAATAGTCAGCTCTTCATTTGATTTGAATAACATTACCTATTAATTATAAAAATTACCTAGAATTAGGGCAGACATTTGTATGGACCGAAGACATTTGTTGTAGCTTGACCAGTGCTGACCACTAAAGTCCCATGCAGACCAGAGTCAGGATGAGGGCAGACTTTGTGCGGGGCTTTGACTGGCAGCATTTTCTATATTGAGTTTGCTCTGAAGGTGGCAGAAATCATCAGACCAACATATCTCAGCTAATGAATCCTAGAATAATTGTTTCTAACTGATTATAATTACATGTAAACCTGGCTTTTGTTTTACTAGGCTACTTTTGAAATTTGTTGACTTTTGTTGAGAGTTTTGCAAAAAGCAGTCTGTTTAAGGGGTTCAAAATATTTCTCTCTAGTGTAATTGCCATGGAATTAACTTTAGTTCAGTTGATGATTTAGTTCGTATGATTTTTGCTGTGACCTGAAGAGTGATGTGTATAACTGCTGATATATGATCTTACATTGATGCTCGAAATTGAAATTCTGTGTACCCATTTTCTATATTTCCGCGTAAACATGATCTGATTACACAATAATAGACATTTTATACTTGTTCATTTATTTATTTAGGAAGATGAGCCAATATATGTGAGTGGAAAAAGTATGTAAACCTATGCTCTCAGTATCTGGTGTTAACTAAATAATAGGTGTTACATTATTATTACAATAAATTATTTATTTTTTGGGGTATCATTTATTAATTAATTATCATTTATATAATATTTTGGGTACCATCTGGGGACTTGTTTACTTCAAGAATTCATATCACTGCAGATATGTGTCAATTAAGTTACTTTAATGTAAATGCGTTTTGTGTTTTGTATTTACGGTTGGCTAACAATGTTTTCATATTACAGTAAAAAGAGTCAAACACTAAAAAGCAATACAAACAGAATCTGTCTTGACTGCTTTTTTTAGTGATTCAATTCAATTCAATTCAATTTTATTTATATAGCGCTTTTTACAATGTAGCATCATCTCAAAGCAGCTTTACAGT
>JAUZST010002188.1:0-18294 GCA_034779995.1 Parotocinclus haroldoi | reverse complement strand
CGACTTGTGGCTTCTTTTTCTTATTCGCTTCTCACGTTCTTTGGTCCAAATAAGGGAATAAAATCACACGTATATAATAGGGTTTCTTTCTGTACTTTAGGATTCGGTCCCAATAAGCGGCTGCTCCCACTAACCGGATTCGACTGTACTTACCCTCTCGGTTGGAATTTGTAAAACCAAAAAGCTTCCACATGCTCCTGTTTTTTTGCGTTTGATCTACCGCAACTATTGGGGCTGCTGGCGGTTAAGGGCTAGCATAGTGCATGTTCCTAGCCCTTTAACGGACTCTAATGGAGCTTTAACGAGATTCCAGTCCATCTCAGGGCTGGACAACCGTCGCCTCTCGCTGAAACATCCAACAAAGTCAAACTAAAAACGGAATACCGTTGTCCAGCACTAGGAACAGCGTCTGCATTCCTCTCTGCTGGGCCATTCCAACTTCAGACTCCAAAAGCCAGAGGCCTGGCTTTGAAGGCCACATCTCCAGCGTAGCAAAGTCTCCTGTAAATATATATATATATATATATATAAAAAGTAATCTTTCATCAAGAGTGAAACACATCACTGTGGTTGGGGACCAATAATAAAAAAAAACCTACCTGGTAAAAGTGGGTACGTTGCATGACGCTGGTCACTCTTACATTTCTTTAGGAAGGTCTGCCCATGAAAGTGCACACTGTGGAAATCTTTGGGCGATCCCATGTTAATGAGGTGCCAGTTGACCATCTGATTGGCGTACATGCGCAGACCTTTGAGGCTGTATACGATGCCGTTGATGGCTGTGCGGAGGAAAGGACGAACGAGGCATTTAAGCTGAGGAGCGTTCGACAGTCGTTCAGAACAGAAACGCAAAACAGCTCTTTGATTTGAATGAATACCGTGGAATTTAAGGTTGCTGTTGAAATCTGGCTCCTTGACTGCTTTTTTATTTGCCTTCTTGATAGCCTCCACGTTTTTCTCGTAGTACCAGCTCTTGTTCTCGTCCAACGTCATGAACAGTAGCATAAAATCCCGGCTGACCACTGGATTTTTATCCAACGTGCCCTTCCTGCAGACCAGAAGAGGTCCGATCAGGCCAGAGTTTATGTCCCGTTCCTGTTTGAACAAACCACAGGCATTATGGACCTCAAACGTTTGCCCAGAAAAGGAAAGGGACGTCGACTTTTGGACTCACCGGGTTCACGCCGGAGTAGTACGTCCAAATTCGGCAGTCGGACTCATCCTTCAGAGGTCCCACTTTGGAGTTTACAGTCCATATGTAGGTGAAAGT
Organism: Parotocinclus haroldoi; assembly: GCA_034779995.1. Classification (NCBI taxonomy): domain Eukaryota; kingdom Metazoa; phylum Chordata; class Actinopteri; order Siluriformes; family Loricariidae; genus Parotocinclus; species Parotocinclus haroldoi. The sequence goes on along the minus strand of JAUZST010002188.1, from coordinate 17,024 downwards.
TTGGTTCGGTTGAACGGCGTCGTCGTACTCGTAGTAATAAGGTGAGCCGTCTTCATACTGCAGACCCTCCATGTTTTTCGCATACGACACTCCGTTGGCATGCAGGGAGTACGGGCGACTGGCAAGATTCTTAAACACGACCTGCAGTGCAAGGGGGACGATTTAGGCTCTGAAAATTACATCACCAAATGAGAAAAGGCTGGGAGGGTAACAGAAATGCAAATAAAGAAATACGCTCCGTTTCCTCTGATCATTATTTCTTTTTTTTTTTTTTTTTTTGTTCCTTTTACTTTTCCTGGTCATTAAACATCCATTTATGCGTTTCAGGCCTCCAAAAAGGTTGGCACGGTTGGCAAATTTAGGTCAGGTGATGAGAGAAAGAACTAGATCCTAGAGCCTTTGAGGACTAAAGATGATCTCGAGTTTAGCAGGGAAAAAAGGATGAAAGTGTTTAAAAACAACGCTCCTGGAGGGAGGTCAGAGCACAAGCCTAAAGAGGGATGAATAGGGGTGATCTCTCGGCGCTCCCTCAGGCATTCATCCGTAACTGATAGGAGCACGTGGGTAAGGGATTACTTTATCCAACCTTTATCAAGCTCTATAATACAGAGTTACATTCATAACCTCGTGTTATAACCACGCCCACAAGCCCCGCCCACTCCTCTGGGCTCGGAGGCACTTAGGATGGACCGTCACCATGGAAACGGGGATTGCGCTCAGACCCACCAGGACTTCAGATCTTGTTCGGATGAAATACACGCCGGACCAAAGACGAAAAAAGTCCAAAAGCCAGGCTCTGTTACGGTACGGGGTCGGGGGGGGTCCGGACCCTTGGTTAAAGGTCATTTACACTTCTGTGAGGCAGCATTAACGCAGAAAAGTCCACCGAGATTTTAGAGCGACGGAAACCGCCCTCAAGACGACGTTAACACCAATTTGCTTTTTATGGAATGTGTTTCAGGACGTTTATTAACAACTGAAATGTAGGTGACCAGGAAAAAAAAAAAAACGCTCTCATAAAAATATCTCAAATATCTTCATACTGCCAATAGTGCAATGAGATAAAAGTCAAAGTAAATATAAGGAAAACTGCACATTTAAATAAAAAATATATATATATTTGCATTTTCCATACCATCCCAACTTTCCCTGATTTGGAGTTTTCGGATTATTCGAAAACTCTATTATAATTATTCTAAGATCAGAGCAGAGTTTACATAGATGGTCTCATCAACTTCGGCCTTAATGACAGGACCCAGGATGCCCAGATGCTCGTCTAATTCTCCACGGGTGTGTGGGGTCGTGAAGGAGGTGTCCAGATATTGCCTAAACAACACTTTCTTGAACACGGTGTGCCTGTCGTTGCGTGAGCTTTTGTCTTCTCTCCTTTAGGGAAGAACAGGGGTGAGAAACAAAGCACGATCGGCTGCAAAACACTAAAAGCACTTTTTGTTGACGTATTACTCTGGCTCACTTACGTATTACTCCCGCTGAACCCAAATCAGGGTTGAGGGGGACCTGGGAGGTTTTTTTTTCCCACTTGGTACTTAGTAACTGGGTTCACATTAAAACAAACGTGCTGTTAGAAGCTTTTACCTGTGCCCGTAGCCTGCGTAATCCCAGTTCACTTCCTCGGCGGTAATGAAGTAAACCCTGGCCTTGCTGCCAGCCATTTGCAAGGAATATCTGGACGCCTCGTCCAGTACAACTTTACCGACGTCACCTTGTTTCTGGTACGGGTCTTTGTATTCGACGTATTCGTATTCTTCGGTGTGATCTGGGATGTTGTCAAAATCGAAATTCTGCCCTTGGCTGGGAAAATATATGTCGTAGTCGTTAAAGTCGTTCCTGGCAACCCCGATGACGACGTGCTTTCCCAGCATGTCTTCCTCGTTGGCCTGAGGCTTGGTGGTCCTCGGAGATCCCTGCAACGGAGAAAACCCCCTAGGGGAGAAGGCTGGAGAGAGGGCACTGCGAGGCTGAGGTTTGTACTCTTTCCTCTTTTTTGTCTTCATGCCAAACCCTTTCATTGGTGTCACCCTCTGGAGAACGACCTTCTTCTTTTTCCTCTTGGGTGCCGTGTCTGTTATGTATTTGTTCATGTCTTCTGGGAATGCCAGTGGCACGAGTTCATGCTTGCCCTCGTAAGTCCAGTTCTGTCCCTGCGGATCCACGGGGCTGGTGAGGATGGCCTCAGTCAGGCTGCTGTTCTTCAGGTAGATCGCCACTTCTTCACGACTCTCTTCAAAAACATCTTCATCCTCTTCCTCTTCTGGACCGCCCTCTGCGGACGTACGGTTAGAAATGGAAATGCTCTCCAAAATTTCAGAGATGGGCTCTTTAGTTGAGTTCCAGAGATCTGGGGGAATGGTAAATGTACTAGCCTCGGACTCAGGGGATCCGGGGTAATTTACGGCAATGTCTAATATTTCAGGTTCCGCGTGCAAACAGGGTTTAGAGACCTCTATGGGAACGTCGAAATAGGACTGTACTCTATAATCTACGGTACTGTTTGAGTCTTCAATCCCATCCAAAGGGGACTCAGCGTCCTCTAGAGTAACGTTTGAGTCTTTAATCCCATCCAAAGGGGACTCAGCGTCCTCTAGAGTAACGTTTGAGTCTTTAACCAAATCCAAAGAGGAATCAGTGTCCTCTAGGGTGACGTTTAAGTCTTTAATCCCATCCAAAGAGGACTCAGCGTCCTCTAGAGTAACGTTTGAGTCTTTAACCTCATCCAGTGTAGATTCCACATGGGAGCCATTCCTGGAAAGTCCCACGTCCCTGTTTGTGATTTTTTGTTCCTTTAATCCCGTCAGTCCAAACACTAAATCCTTGTGGCTGGTATTTAATGACCTTTGTCCCCCTGGTATAACTCCTGAGAGCGCTCCGGTTGTATTTAAGTCTGCAAACTCCTCCAGTGTAAACTCTGAGTTCACTCTGGTGCTGTTTGACCTTTTTAGTTCCTCCTGTGTGGGTTCCGAAGTCAGCCGGGTGGTGTTTAATTCCCGGTCGTTCCCACCGGCCGCGTTGTCCAGCAGTTCCAGACGAGTGCTGTTGTGATGTGCGACTGAGACGTTGTACTCCACTAAATGCTCATGCCTGGTATTTTCGGTTCCCGCATCCGTTCCCAGCAGCACAAAATCCTGGACCTCTTGGACCTGTGTGGTGTTCAGAGGCGATCTAGGAGTAGGAACGCTGTAAATAAAGACGCCTGACGTGTCTGACACATCGTGGTCTTCTTCCACCTGCAGCGTGTTCGACATGGATCCAATCCTGGGTGCATTCCCATCTCTGCCAATACTGGAATTACTGGAATGGCTGGAATTAGTGGAAGACCTCCAAGCTGTTTTTAGCAAGGCCGCTGTGGTGCTTTCGTTTTGAGGAGCTTTGAGTCCAGCACCTGTCCCGTTTTGTATCTCGCCAGCGTCGGCAGGTCGAAGGTCTTCAAGCAGCACACCTTCATCTGAATCCAAGAGTGACAGGTCCAGCAGCTCGACGTCATCCGTGACACCGGCGTCGTTCCTTAATGTTCTCAATCCGAGCATTTCTGCGTAGTTGTCCGTTTCGACATCGATCTCCACGTTTGTAACCTTCGTCGGTTTTGCGTTGTTCTTCGACGCCTCCATCTCGTCTTCAGGCTTCCACACGTGGTAGGTCTCTGGGACGTCTTCGTAATTGTCGTAGCTGTTCTCGTTCTCCATGACGTAATCCCTAAAGCATTCGACGTCCTTAAACTTCACCCTCAGCCCTTTCCTGGTCTCGTGCGTGTTCAGCGACGCCAGGAGCCAGACTCCTTAAATAGGAAGAAAACGGAGGTCGTTATTACCATATTCAAGCCGTCTTGCTCTCCATTGGGGGTTTTACTAACCGATATTTGCCATGTCCATGGAGATGGTCTCTCCCGTCATGGGGAACAGCTTTAGAATGTCTTCCTCCCTGTTGTTCAGCTCAAACGTGTGGCCATAAAAAGTCACAGTCTCTACGTTGTCCTGCTCCCCGACGCTAGACACGTGCCAGGTCGCAATCTCGCCGTTGCAGAAGCCGAGGTTTTGGCCGCTTTCGTAAACGTAGCCGTTGATTGCTGTGGAAAGGAAGACGCGTGTGACGTCGGGCAGTGTAATAAACAGGATTTATGGGAAACCTGCTCGGTGATCGTGGAGATCTACTCACTGTGCATGACGTTGGAGTTGTAAAACTCCGGATCGTCCGTTTTGACCCTTCTCGGATCTCCACAGTAGGTGTTGATGTTCTCGGCCAGGTACCAGCTCTTGTTCTCGTCAAAAACGGCAATCATGGCGTGCTGCTCTTTGTCAGCTCTGAGCTGAGAAACAGGTCGAGGTTCACTAGATATGAAATCTGAGAACTTCTCTGTCCTTGTCTTGATAATATTCCCACATTCTTGTCTTAAGGAAACCCTGCAGACGTACCCCTTCCGCGGCTATCTAATCGGTGACAGTGGGAAATGTGATCTCAGTGATTTTGACCTCAGCATTACGTACTGGTTTGAGCTCACTTTGCTCACAATCAGATCCATTTTTGGTTTGAGAAAAGACCGTACTTTATTATTTCTGAAGTGTAAACAATGCACGGTTCCTACTATAAGGTCTTATACAAAAAAATTGGAATGTAACAATGTAATAATAATAGAAATAAAAGCAGCAACGCTAAGTGCTATCTTAACTCGGTCTTCAGCAAAAATCCTCATCTTCGGGTTGCCAACCTCTTTCCTTGCTAGCTAAAATCCAAACAAAATCTTTGGAAGTAATTCTATACAAAGATTATTTCTCCAGTCGGCCTACTACTTTCATTGTATTGAAAGAGCAAGTTGTATTTGGACCACTGACCAACTTGGAGCACGAAGCCTTCATGGCGTAAGATTGTGCCCTCTGGTTGCCTTGTCACGTTTTCGCAGCCGCCTCAGTTCCGCGGACTGAAATGCCTTGTTCGATATGAGAGGTCAGTGAAAAAGGCAGACTGGTTCTGCTGCTTAAAAAAGGGGGATGGACTACAAGAGAAAGTTCCTTCACAGCATAAGTCTGGCGTTCCTAACAAGCTGCTTCATGTATTTCACCTGGACGTTCCTGGTGCTGAGCGACTGGCTCTTGCAGATGAGGAGAGGTCCAACGAGCCCCGAGGCGATGTCTCGCGGGACGTCCACTGCGCTGTGGTACATCCTGGTCAGACACCTCGAATCGCCGTCTAGCGGTTCGTCCTCCTCAATGACCCGCCACACATACGTGTAGGTCTCGCCCGGCTGCACTGCGTGGCTCTGGTTCCCTTACGAACGAGAAGAGGTGGGGAAAAAAAAAACCTATTGTGTTTACAGATTCACACAGAATACTGAAAACGAGTAACTGATCTGGCCGATCCATTCACCGTGCTAGGCAGTGCTGCCGGAGTCTCATGCTACACATGGCCTTAGTTGTTGTAAATAATATGTGCTAACAACAACTAACTACGTTTTCTCTTTTCTCTCAGAGCTCGCTTGTGTTCTGGTACCAGTTCCAGCCCGACACACAAAGATGTTCCTCGGTTTCGGCTCCACTCAAGCTCTTATCAGAACCAGAACCAGAACCAGAACCAGTCCCATCATGCATGGGGCCCCACCAGAGGGCAGTAACGCCCTCCCTCCTCCTTTTGGCAGCGGACCATGTGCCTTCGAGGACTAAAGTTCTCTTATTATTACCTTTTGTTTTTGTCAATATTTACTTCGTTTCTGTTTTCTGAACTTTTCCTACAAAATGATTTGACGACATAAAATATACGGCTCACACTAAAAAAAACAAAAAACAAAATATATATATATATCCTGTTTTCTGTGAGCAGCGTAGTTTTGATCTTACATTTAACATCTGAGCCAAGCAGCTTCGGTTGATCTTTGAGTCTTGGTCCCAACATGATTTTCGGGATTTTCCTTGCCACTGTCACTCTCGGCTCGCTCGATTTGGGATTGGACTTATATATTGGATATTATATGACCATCTATCTTCGTGAATCTGCTTTAGTTTCTGGACTGACAGAAGGTCCTCGCATTGACAAGAGAACCTACCAAACAGCTGAGCCCTTCTCATGAGTTCCTTCTCATGTACTGTGAGTAAATCCAGGAGGTAGGATGGTCACTGCTGCAGCATCTGGGTATGATCATATCATATCTGCCTCCCTGTACCTCAGACGTGCGTCCGACATGTCCGTGGGGTGCCCGGCTCGACCAACCGGCACCACAGGGACGCGAATGCGGCCAACCGAGTGCCACAGCGAGCATAACGGCGAGAGAATGGACGTTCGGTGCAGCATTGTGTGACCTCACTGCGTACCTCCCTCGGGGTAGTTGGCTCCCTCTGCTGCTTTATCGATGCTGAGTCCGTGGGGGTAAATGCTGTACGGACGCGAGGCCTTGTTTTTAAACACAATCTGCGGGAACATTGAGAGATCAATCAGTCCCGCACACGCCAGTCATTTCGCTTTGCTCTGCCTCCTCCGTCTTCGCACCTTGATGACGTCTCTGATCTGCGCTCTGATCACGGGCCCGAGGATTCCCAGCTCCTTCTTCCTCTGCTTGAGCTCTGCCCTGATTGTAAACGTTTCGTCCGTATACTGAGTGAACATTGCTTTTTTGTACTGTTTGCCGATCCTTTCTGCGCTCTGCCTTAGGTACGTCGACCGGAAATCCCTGGAAGAGAGAAGAAAAAAAAAAAGAAAGGAGGACGGTGAACGCAAGGGCTCGATAAGGGTGACGGTGTAAGGGTGCTCGGGGTGTACCCGTCCACGTTATCCGGCAGATCAGGTGCATAATCCCAGATCTCCTCTTCAGCTGCGATGTAGTACGTCCATTCCTGGCTCTCGCGTTTCTGCTGGATGGTGAGCCTTCGCTTCGGGGCCATGAAGGCTTCACACCTCTTAATGTCCAGGAAGCCGTACATTCCAGCTGAAACAGTAAGGAAGGTTCATGCAGGCCTGTTCGGTGTTTGACCATGTTTTAATAAGCTGTTTTAAAGAAACATTTACTCCACAGATCTTCCTTTCATGTGCCACAGAATTTTGCTTCCTGCTTCGTTTTAGCTGAAGGTTAAGGATCGTAATCAAGTAAACAGAATAATAATACATCAGCCTCAACTAATAAATAATATATCAACCATGTAATAATAATAATAATAATAATAATAATAATAATAATAATAATAATAATAATAATAATAATAATAATACATCAGCCTCAACTAATAAATAATATATCAACTATGTAATAATAATAATAATAATAATTCTTCTTCTTCTTCTTCTTCTTATTATTATTATTATTATTATTATTATTATTAAATGTATTATACTTGATTATCATTTATCGGTTAAGAGTTTTTGCACGCCGTAAATAATTTATTAAATATTAAATTAAAAAAATAAAATCGTTTATTATAGTTTTTATAAAGTTCATGTACTGTTATGGAGCTTTATGCACAACGTAATGGTTTTTAGGGGCCTTCTTAAGACACATTCCATACTTTAGCTGTTAGGTAACACTTAAGGCATTTTGATCTGCAACACCCCTAGCTTATGTAAGCAGGCACTGGGCCTTATCCAATCAGGTCCAGCCCATTAGATCCTTAGAGGTCTTACCTTCCAAATGTTTGCTGATGTGAGAAGAAAGAAGCCAGCGTCCAGGGTAGATGGCTGACATCTCTGCACTGGTCGCAGTGCCGCTGATTATGCCAATGGAGGACACCTTGTGCCCACCCTGCTGCAAAACCTGCCCATTGAAGTGCACGGAGAAGAGCTCGGACTCGGAGCTCATGCCCAAAAGGTGCCAGGTCACTTTGGAATGTGCGCACACACTCAAATCTGGAAGATGTTGAGAGAAATACATGGACCTGCTCATGACATCCTAGTGGGTAAAATTCTGTCACTCACCAGGGACCGAGCCGTTGGTGTAGCCGTTGATGGTGTATTTGACACTGGGACGAAGCGAGGGACTCTCGTTGCTGTACCAGGTGTTGGTCTCATCAAACGCCCCGAACAGCAGTGCGAGCTCCTGATGGAAGTGGACCTGCTTTCCAGAGTCATCCAGACTGTCTGAAAATCATTATCGCCCTTCAGAATGACCTCCCCGTCCATGGTTACCCAGTCCCTCTGAACACCAACCCGGGGCGGAAATTACGAACGATTCGAAGCGTCCGACCTTACCTTTCTTACAGATGAGCAGCGGGCCGATCAGGCCCGTGTTGTAGTCCTTGACGAGGTCGTTGTGCGAGAAGTACGTGTACGTGATACAAGTTGGGTCCTCGGCCTTTGGGGCCACCTCTGGGGTCACCTCCCAGTAGTACGTGTGCTCTCGGCCCGGATATATGACGTCATCCTCCTTCTCGAACTGGGACGTGTTGTCGAAGTACAAAGATCCTGAAGGTTTAAAGGGTTGAATGTTAACCTCTTCCCTTCCGTACAGGACGACGGTCTGTATGGATTTCTCGTGGGCGATCAGACGAACTTTTAGCCCCGGTTTCGGGGACGGACCGTGGTTAATATGTATGAGGAGTAAATCAACTCGTCATTCATGCTTGTTTGCTCAGTCCAACAAGGCACGACTGCTCAAACAAATTAGTAACAAACCTGAAAACTGGACAACCTGTGGTGGATACAGTCCGAGACAGAATTTAAGGGCTTATTCAGAGGAAGAAGAAGCGAAAGGAGGAGTTTGTTGGGGGCAAATGTACGACTGAAAAGTAGTTTCTGAAGCTGGTGTCCCAGCCGGTCCCATAAATGATCAACTGGCGATAAATCTGGGAACTGGACCGGCCAGGGTAGTGTTCCAGTCTGGTATAAACAGTCGTGGGAACCTTGCTGTGTGGGTGAGCATTATCCTGCTGAAAAAATCCAGATGGAACACGTGGCCCCATGGTGTCCTGCCCGTATCACTGAGTTGTTAGTGTCCCTTGTATCATTACTAGGGTGACAGACTGTCATATGCGACGGTTCCCCAGATCATCACACCAGAAGCTGGGAGGAAGCAGTGCGTCGCTCCGCGGTAAAATTAGGAGCGAAGCGTCACCAAGAGACCGTCATCGGATCCCGAACAGAACCTGGATTCATCAGGTACCAGTCCAAAGCAGTCCAGGTTTCTCTTATATGACTTCGCTGCTAATGAAGGTGACGGTGGCTGGCTGTTAATGGCCGGACACACAATGGATGCTGTGACAACAAATTTCCCTCTGCTAAGCTCCAGAAAACGGGCCCAGGCAGCAACCGGGAACGCAACGAGAACGTGGGAGCTGCTCGTGCTTGTTGGTCGATTGTGATGGCTGTGGTGACCTAGTGGTACTGCGTACTGGGCTATGGACCAGAAGGTCCAGGGTTCACATGCCACCTCGGCCACATCTGGGTCCCTGAGCAAGGCCCTAAACCCACAATGGCTTGGATTGTAAGTCCAAGTAAATGTATTCATTGTAAGTCGGCCTGGATAAGGGCGTTCGATCAAATGAACCTTTTTACTGGGAGTCTGTGTGGGCCGTCCAGAGCCTGTTCACTCTGTGTGTGCCCCCATAAGACCGCTGCTCCCTACGCCTCCTAACGGCTGGTTCAGAACGGCCCAGATGGAGGCAATTAATCAAAACAACCGTCCTGCCTCTCCCAATCCAGCGATGCCCCGATGCAACGATCTCTCACCAAGAGGTACGCGCCCCGAAAGGAGCCTCTGAGAACCTTTTTATAGGGCAGCGGTGGTACCCGCTGGGATACGCACTAGTTCTCTAAACCTGTGTCTCAGCGTTGGGGGACGAATACATTAAAACACAGCACAAACACGCACACGATTTGCCGGAGCAAAAATGTTAATTTCTCTTAAGGGTGCCAATAATTCTTGAGTTGATTGTTTGATCCGTAATGAAGTCCATGGCAGATATGAACTGTTTGTACATAAAATGAATCTAAGAGCTGAGCATGAACGGCTTTACCGACACCCCCCACCCCACCCCACCCCCATTTGGACCGAGGTACAGCCTGTGGTTAATAAGTATTAAAAAGATAAATATGCCTCTTTCAGTTTGTTTACTCAGCTCGACCAGCATGACTGAGAAACAGACACGACGTTCTCGACCCACTGAGCTCAAAACAACGCTGTCACAGCTCAGGGCACCTTTATGACCGGTCTATACAGACCTTCGGATTGTTTTCCGTAAGCCACGCCGTGCGGGTGGATGGTGCAGGGTTGATCTGCCATGTTCCTGAACGTCACGACGATGGTGTCTCCATCCTGGCCATGGATTGTAGGCCCCAGAAGTCCTGTGGATGGACACACACGAATCTTCAGCCAGCGAGCATCACGGATTGAACACATGGGCTTTCGCGTTAACGGTACTATGAATTTTGACAGTGGAACCACGACGTATAAGAGAACCGTGAACTTCATGGTCGAACAGTGAAAATTCACAATAAAACTGTCAAGCAATTTACAGTGCTACTATGGAATCACGCCGTACGGCTGTTTTTTTTTTCTCCTGGGTGTTTCGCAATGCAATTGCGACCATCGCGCCTAATTAGTGATTGAAATACCTGACCACGTGGGATGACTTTTAGCCTGGGTGAAACCCGGCTCGTACTCTCTGAACACAGCCTTTTTATAAACGGGACCAAGCCTGAAAATGGAAACAGAAGACGTTTTTTAAAGGTTTATAGGAACGAGCATGGTCATTAATTTAAACGTTAAGTATAAGACAAAACCCGAACCACCTGAATTATGAAACTCTAGAACTCTAGAACTCTAGACTTAGCACAGACGTACGTGCAGTACCTTTGATTCCCTGTATAATCCCACTGAATGTTAACTGCCGCAATGTAGTAATGCCTCTCGGTCGCTGCTGCGCCTTGGATCAGGAATCCAATGGGAAACAAGGCGTAAGAAAACGCCGACCAGGAGCACAGCATCATATCTCAACCTGGAGCATCTGCTCTGCTCTGAGTGCTAAAACGTCTGATCTTACCATAGAAATGAGCTTTATCCCTCCCTCTGTCTTCCTTTAGACAGTCCCCCCATCCCACACACACACACACACACACACACACACACACACACAGAAAGAATGTTCAGCATTGGGCAATGAACTCTGGCCTTTGCTTTCACCAGACTGAAATGACAAACGTGAAATATATCAGCATTGACCTTTATACCCCGCATACCCTGATCAGCCAAAACTTTGAACACGTACACTCCGAGCCCTGTGGCTCATTCAGAACGCAGCAGCACGTCTGATTTTCGACTGATCGATTTACCGAGCGCCACCCCACCGCTGCTTTGCCTTTTCCTGGCTCCCCGTAGCCGCTCTGTGCTCGCCCACAGAGTCTAGGTTAGCGTTATAGTCAAGATCACTAGAGCTCACTCCTAGTCAAGTTCAAGACCCTTAGTCAAGGTTGAGACTGAGACGAGACCGGATCAAGATTTTTAGGATTTCATCACAAAAGAATGAAAATAGGAACAGGGACAATAGGGCGGTCTGCGCTGTTTTCCACGCGCTTTGCGTTCATTGTCATTGGTTAGGCGTTAAATATAGTTCGAATTTTTATCATGCACTGTACAGAAATGATTACAGATGTTGCTGAAGTAAAGCGAGCAGGTGAAACTGCACCTTATAGTCAAAGTGGAGATTTTATTTAGGCGTGTCGAGAACTTGATCCGTGCGGTTTGAATGGATTGTTGACATTTGACAAGTTCGGGTTTATAATAAGTCTTAAAATGCAAAAACGAACAATGTTTGTAGTGTAGTAATATTTTGGGTGCCGTTATCACCTGCCCACAAAACGACTGGAGCACAACTCACAGCACATCCCGGGAACAATCTGCTAACGGAAAATGAAAAACAAAACAAAACAAACAAAAAAAAACGAAACACAGTGGTCACAGTGATCTGAACGTTCTTCACCTTGCACAGTTGTTATCGTGTTCGTTTTGTTCCTGTCTCCCATCCAGTATAACATTACTATTAGCCACACATGATAGTTAGCTAACTCCCTTTCATATTTCAGCTCAGAGATGTTTAAACATTACCCAGGAGCCTGTTATATACACTACATCTGTCTGTGTGTGTACTTGTGGTGTTCCTGTTACTGAAACACGGCCAACGTAACCAAACTCTCAGGACGGGAATGTCTTCTTTATTCCAGGAAGACAGGAAGCAGACACAGATTTTTTCAGTGATCTATAAGAGTATATTTACTGTAATGAACAGGCAGATTTGCTTTCTTTGAGACTTTGTCCTTATCTGATAAAAACGTCCCCTGAGGCATTGGTTTTCATTTAGAGGAGGAAAGTCTCTGACATTCTCTAAAGCAGTGGCGACACGGAGATCCTCATCCCTTACAAGAATGAAGTTTCTTCAAGTATGCTTCGTTTAAACTAAAAAATAAGTATGAATTCGACTTGCGTCTGGTGTATTTATCAGAAATATAATAAACAGTATTATAAGCATAAGTATACTTGGTATATATTGATAAACATACAGAAAGCTTGGCCTATATTTGGCCTGTACTTAACTTTGTGTCCTGTGTATATTAAGTGAATCATGCATAAAAGGTTAATCGTATAAGTCTAATTTTAATCCTGAATATGTCTTGGGAATATCTATACGTGTGTGTGGTCCACTGGTAGTGTTAAGAGAAGTTAAGTCAAATGTATTTACGAATATCTAGGCCCACAGCCCTAACCGAGCGAGCCTAGGATGGCAGTGGAAAGGAAAAACTACCTACGATTTATAGGGAAGTGTCTCAAAGGGGTTTTGCAATCTTATATTAATTATATTGATCTTAAAGGGCCAATCCCAAATTGAGCAAGCCTAGGGCGACAGCGGAAAGGAAAAACTCCCTCCAAAAAGTTACCTAATTATGTTTATAGTAATATTTTAAAAACAAATAAGCTAAATATGAAAATGCAATGTCATTTTATACATTGTTGATGTTATTTATATATCCAGTGGTATGTTTTTAGTGTGCAATAATTATCTAAAATTAGTAAACTCTTATATTATTACGCCAATTTAAACTCTTATAACTACTAATCTACTACTGGGAGTATGCTTAGAAATGTACTTTCCTAAACTTAAAAATCAGAACGGAAAGCATATAGTAAACTAGTATACCTATAAACTCACTTTTAGTACAGTGGATACAACATAAAACTGCCGCACAAAATAAAACGTAGATGTAAACTAGCTGTGCCTAGAGTGCCTAAACTAAAGTGTGCTGCTCTTACACTTAAAATCTTCTTAAAGTATAGTTTTATGAATGAAATAGCAGGCTAATTTAGTCCCAAAAAGTACTGAAAAGGTACAAATGTTACAAACATACAACAAATACAGTGAAAGTTTACTCACTGCACATTATATTGTACTGTTTATAATTTACAGCCCTAACTTTCTGCATTTTTATTTTTGCCATTCAACTTATTTTCATTTATTTACCCGCCTTTTCATTTTTTAAAAGGTTATTCTTATGATGATGACGATGATTATTATTATTATTATTAGAGCTAAGGCGCAGGTTTTGGGCGCTAGCTAGTCTACATGCTAATGGTAGTTCACAAAAGTAGCATTTACCGAATTTCCCACACAAATGATATGCATTTGAGCTCTTATCTCATTATTATTATTATTATTATTTAACAGTACCAACATTAGAAAGCAACTTCATCAGACTAAGAGACTTTATTTGTGAAAATCGCCAAACGCTGGAGCTGGCGTGTACGTGCGCATGCGTACTGAGTGTCAGCCTGCAGCAAGGTAAGGAAGAGGATCGAGAGTAAAAACAAATGGCTCACGATTCGCTTTAAACATCTGGACAGCCTGGTTTAAACATCTGGACAGCCGTGTGGCTTCATGTGTTGCGAACACGCGTGGCTGGGGAGCGAAGTGTAAGTGATCTGTGTTTGTAGGCTGAATATGTAAGCTGTATAGTAAGATAAACAGGAATACAGATAGGAGGTTTGGTATGTTCTTAAGTCGAGGTAGTGTTTACGTATTGTGCTCTGCTGACACGCCGTATTTGCTTTTTGGTACGATTCTACGTACGAGCTGCTAAAACCAGTATGACCAGCATGTGATGGACACTGGGATACTGGTGTGTGAGTACGAATCTGCAAGCCCTTGCTGGTTTACCAGCGCAAAACGATGTGAATTATGCCAAGGCAAGTTTATTTGTATGGCACCATTCACACACGCGAGGCAATTCCAAAGTGGTTTTTGGAAAATAATTAAATAATAATAATAAAATGAAATAAAAAGTCATTAAAACGAAGTTGAAAGTGCAATCGAAACACCGTCAAAAACCTCGGTGATAAAACGCAGAGTGCAGGACAAAACACAATCAGGTGTCACGTGCACAGCTAAAGAGAAGAGTTTTTAACCTGGACTCAAACAATGTCCTAGTAGAAACCAGCCTAACATCTTCAGGGAGACTGTTCCGGATTTGAGCTCCGTTAAACTGAAACGCTGCTTCACCATGTTTAGTCCCGACATTGGGCACCAGCAGGAGGCCTCTGCCTGATGTTCTGAGCGTCCGAGGTGGGACCAACATGTCAGAGATGTACTTTGGTTCTAGGCCATGGAGAGACTTCTAAACAAAGGCTATTCTCCGAGCCACAGGAAGCCACTGCAGAGACCTGAGTACAGGACTAATATGGTCGCATTCTGGATGTTCTGCAGCCCGTTTAGTAAGTCCAGTCAGCAGAACGTTCCAGTAGTCTAACCTGCTGGAGATAAAAGCATGGATATGTCTCTCCAAGTCTGATTTAGACAGTATACTTTTGATTCTGACCATGTTTTTAAGATGGTAAACGGCTGCTTAAAATTCTTTTATTTCTTTTATTTCTTTTTGGTTTCAGAGAAGGAGACTCGTCTGTGTTTATCTGGAGAAAACAGAGGTCCCAGAATGGACCCCTGAGGGACCCCACGGGTCAAGGCCATTTCATCTGAGACACAGTTACCCATTTCCCAAGTATTCCCTGTCCTCAAGACAGGAATTAAACCATTTTAGGGCGGTGCCAGAGATGCCTACCCAACCCTGTAACCTGCACCCTGGGGTCTTTAGGGAGATTCGGGGGCACCCGCTGCCCAGGATCATGAAAAAACGTAAAATGTTTTTTGTGAAACAGTACAATAAATCGTTGTGAATCGGGTCGGGTCGTTACACCCCTAAAATAACGTGTACTTTTCTTGTATGAAAATGTAAATGAGCTTTAGTGCCCAACCGATAATCGTATTAAAACTCAGAAACCAAACAAAAATGATAGGTACCCTACCAAAATAAATAAATAAATAAATAAATAATAATGATGTATAGTTAGAGTAAGTATCTCATTCTTTATCACTCTGGAACGAATGAGTGGTCTCCCTCCGTCTGGACAGAACGCAGCCAGGTGGCAATAAAACCTCCCAAAGTGATTTTAATTTTACGTAATGCCAAACTTGTCAGATTCCGAAGCCATGCATCTGTGAGCCTGACGTGTGGTTGTGCCCTCTGGCGTTCATAAAATGCAATTACACCCGTGGCGGCCCAATTCATGACCCCACAGCGTTCGACTCTTTACCTTCCTCGCTTTTCATGCTCTTTTATTAACAGCCTCAAATCGTTCCGGATGTTTTTATTTATTTTTTCTTCTGCTGCTTTCAGGCGCAGTGCAGTGCCGCTCCGTCACAATGCCATCCTCGCCCACGTGCCGCTCCCTTCGCCGTCGCTCCTGCATGTGCACGCGCTCCTCGCTCTACACTTTAGTCCTGGGTTTGGGGTTCGTTACTCTCGGGACCAGTCGCATCATCCTGCTCAAATTCTCCGCAAACGAAGGTGACCCCGACACTGTCGCAGACATTTCCGATGCAGTAAGACTTTTCGTCAGCTGCTCGTTTCACCGCTTTTTAAAAAAAAAAAAGTATTTCTTTTTTGGCAGATAACAAGTATGATTTTCTCCCTGCCTCCGTGAATCTGATGGCCGAAGCGATCAAACTCGTCCTCTGTCTGGTCATGTCGGTGCAGGTTATCGCTCGAGGTGAGTGTTTATTATAACGCAATATGTATGTTGTTGGTCGTAATTCCACACTGAACGTTTTACTAGTGAAGTCACCGTTTCAGGATCGTTTTAGGGCGGCGGCGCCTCCCCCGGGTCACAGCGTTTCATTCCCATGTTCAGTGACAAATATTTGAGGGAACAGAACAGTTTAATAAGAGAATGCACAGCGTTCCCTTTGGCGGAAAAACGGAAAAAATATATCGGGGATTTTCGCTGTTTCGAGGGTTTTTGCTGAACTTTCACATGTAAAAAAAAAAAAAAGAAGCGTAAAAATATGAATTCTAACCATAAAGGAATAAAACAGGACGATTTACCGTAAATAGCGTGTTTGCTCGGCGGATGAATACTCGCCAAAAACGAGAAGTAAGACCAGGGCGTCGGCCGCCTGAGTCGCTACTCGACGACGTGACGAGTTTTTATTTATTTCCATAAATAGAGCGTCCCTGCTTCGCGGATTTTCGTTTATCGCGGGTGGTCCTGCCATAAACGAGGGAACGCTGCACCTTAATAAAAGCACCGGACGATTTATAATAACGAATTGATTTGGGGGCTTTAATTACTCATTATTGGCCTATACAGTATCATTAAGATGGAGTCTAATAAATAACAGAATGAACTGTAGAAGTGCTTTTCCTGCAGAAAATGCGAGTGTGAGTCTTTTGAAAGATAATAGAAGAATACACTTCCTGGTCGTTTTATGCAAAGTCATGTGTGAGACCCGGTCAGTCGTGGATCCCATCAGAGTGCAGGAACTCCCTCCATCGGTTGGACATTAGGAGACGACGTGCCTCCAAGGACCTCCCACTAAGGACTCATTACATAATCCATTTTTGTTTTATAATTTAGATTATTTTATAATTTTTCTACTACTAATTTAAATTTCATTAAGAATTTGTTATTTATTTTAAACTATTTTCCTATAATTTAATATACAGTTAGTATTTATTTAATGAACATCTAGGCCGCCCATGGAGGGCGGGTCCCCTGT
>JAUZST010002187.1:0-44303 GCA_034779995.1 Parotocinclus haroldoi | reverse complement strand
GAGAAAACGAAAACACAACACTAAGGGATCGGGGTAAAATAACTGACCGCGGCGAACAAAGTAAAAAGGGCTCGCAGTGCGAACCCTAACAATAACATTTCAGTAAAATGGAGACAATGGCTTAAGTCAGTGCCAGAAAGAAGGAATCTCAGGTAAAGTGCTTTGACATGGTAATGAAGTCAGTATTATTTACGCTTATGGTACTTTCTAATGTTACTGTGTGAGAGAAATCAGGGTAACTAATTAAATAATCTGTCACGATGAACTCCGACATATTTGTTAAGTCAGCCCAAGTGAGGAATATAATTGTTTTGGTGATGAAGAACTGAATTTGATGGCTTCAGCTTCAAGAGTAACCAGTTGTTGTTGAGGACCTTTGTAATGATGATTGTTTTTCAGTAAAATGATGTCTTTTTTAGATTTGGGAAATGTAAGCAGTAAACACACATACATGCACACATGGCCCTTTCACTGGGGCTCTTTTTGAGGAAGCCTTTTCTGTCTGCACAAGAGTTTTGCCGAAATTACAGAGTGCAGTAATGAGAAGTTATGTTAAATGCTGTAAAATATAGGTTAGGCCTTCATGTCTGTGGCTACAGTCTGGATTAGCCTTAGACATTGTTATGTAGAGTTGAGGTTTTGCAGCTCTGTGCCGTTTCTCTGTGCTTTTTGCCGCTGACTGCAGGAAAACACCCACCCTGAGAGCTCTTCTCTCACGGACCTCTGTATCATGCAACTCAAAGACAGAAGATTTCTCTTGTGGTCCTGTCCATGCCACTTGTGCATTTTAATGAGCTTGCTAATTGTGCACTTTGTGTTTGCATGCACACCACAGGTCCTATTATATCCCTTAAACAAAAGACAAGGCAGGATTCTGTTAACATGCGGGGATTACTAGGCTTGTATTTGGCTAATTTGGTAACTGAAATGTCATGCTGCTTAGCACAGCTTTTGATGTTGAGTCACGCAGTAGCTCTGTTAAGTACAGGCCAACTTTATGATTAAGATTCTGGAACTCAAAAAGTCAGAACGGTGATTAAATTATGTCCTTGCCTGGTTTTGTGTCTGCAGGTGTTTGTTTCAAGCCTGCACAGCAGCATCTGACCCTTAGCAAAGAAGATCATTAAACCAGAGAGGATCAGTGTGCACATTTTTAGTAATAAGTAACCCTTTGGACTGAACTTTCCCGGACAAAAAAGGTCTTTACTAACAGAATATAAGACAGTGCCTTCAAGTAAAAAAAATGAAATTATACAGTATGCTTTCAAGTGCATGCTGTGGTTTATTTTGCCTTCATATTTGCAAAATCCCTGCTTGGATATGAAATTGAGGATGAGATTGAGCGTGTGGATTTGGAGGGCCAAGTTCGTTCCCACTGAGCTTTTTATTTTTAGTTTGTCCCGGCCTCTGGCTCTGCTCTGTGGTTGGATGGAATAGGCCAGGTCTGGATTTGGCCTCTTTTGCAGTCTCCCAGCCACAAGGTTACCAGGTCACAATATGGGTGGGGACACATCATCACTGCAGTTATTCAGGTACTTGGATTAGTCGCTCTTTATAAAATCCTTTTCCAAATCCATTGTTATGGATGAATAATGTGTAGTTTAACTAATTTCACTGTTTCACAGAACATTTTGGATTTGTTCTTGGTCAGATTTATGGCTGTGTGGATTTGTGTACATGTATGAGAGGTAAAAAGAAGAAAATAAGGGAGCGAGTCAGAATATCCTGCCCTGGTCTACCACTGTCTGCTTGTTTTGACCAGACCTAGAAAACTGTATAGCCTCTGGGCTTAGCAGTTGTGATCACAGACCTACCAGTAGTTTGATTCTATGTTCTACACTTCAACTTTAGCAATATACTAAACCTCTGTTGCATACTGATGCTTATCAGTCTTATTTGTTCATCGGTGGCTTGTTTGCTAATCTAAATTCTTATCTACCTATTTCCACTACTAAAATATTTGGGTCAGTCGGTGAGCAAAGGAGCACAGTTGGATACTCCAGGAAGAAAATGGGGGAAAAAGATTAGATGGCTTGGTTTTTCCCTTCTAAATGACTTTGCCAAGTTCCAAGGAAGCAGGCTGGTTTTTTAGACTCCTGGAGCTGTAAATACATCCATGAGCGTCTTGGCAGGAGAATTAAGTTAAGAACATATTGTAAGGGCCCCATGAGCTGCGCAACATTTAAATTAATTTTTGGCTTCTTGACAGCATTATTATCAGAAACATAAAACCCTGCTGTTTTTATCTAATGCCTTATGTGTAAGCTTACGTCTTCTTTGCAGTACTTTGATTAAACTTTCTTATGCTAAACATTTAGGTGTGAAACACTGTTCCAAGTTCAGTAATTTATTCTCCAATGTAAACAACTCTACAAAGGCCAGTAAGCCAAGGAGCAGGCTGAATGAGAGCCCCTTTCTTCATTTTAAAGGCTTATTTTCATGCCACATCCTTTCCCTGCCACTTTAAGACATGCCCGTTATGGGTGTTTAAATATAGTTGGACTAACTTTGACTCACAAGTCTGGATTTCCTGTCATTTCAGGGTCCGTTGTATGATTTGTTGTCTTCAGTGACATTATTGAGAGTCCTTGCCTGTGCGTGTCATCAGATTAACTACCATCCTGAATTAGCTTACAATTATTCTTACTTTGTTATGATATTGGCTCCTCCTCTGATAAGTGATGGGAAAGGCATTGTCAATATTTTGTTTTGGGCCTCAAATGTGACACAGCATTGGTGCAGGGATCAAAGCCCCTTAAATGCTTAAGGCGCCACATCATAGCAGGATAGAAAATAAGCTCAAAGCTAGGCTTAGACCTTAGTTTACACTGTTTTCTTTAATGTCTTGCACTGGCAGTGTATATTGTTTTTCCCTCTCAGTTCTTCATTCAAGTAGGAAAGTAACATTACTTCTGTTAACTCACTTAGAATCTGATCCATGATTTGTCTTGAAAGCTGATAAATATGAAACTACACAAAATTGTTTACAAAAACTGGGATATTTCATTTTTAAGTGTCCCCTAATTTTTGTGAGCAGTATATATGCATATTGGGTTATTTCATCAGAACTCAGAGCTACATTTGCTATCGGATTGATTTGCTTATTAGTTACAAGTGCAGTAGTCATGGAGATTACATGTGACCCAGTTACCCAGATGCTCATTTTTTTTCTAAAAGCACTCTACTTCCTGCTTGGTCAGAGTCGCGTGGGTCCAACTCCTCAGGATGGCACTGTGGGGACTCAAACTCACTGTGGGTGTTAAAACTCTTTGTGTGTTTTAATTATATTTTACTACTGGGTTAACTGGTAATTACTGGATTATCTTTACAAGCAATGTCTTTCTTAGAGCCGTACCATGGTAATTTATGAGATAGTGTCTGTCTGTAGTAATAAACTTCTTCCTCTCCTTGTCTGTCTTAACTGTGATTTATTTTTAAATCCCCAGGCTCAGGAGGGGTCAACGAGTCTCATCTATCTTTTTGTACAAATTTGAACTGACCTAGTAGTGTCATGCCACAGAAAATTGTTGTGTCAGTTTACACATAATTTTGACTCTAGGGGTGATCATACAAGCTGTTAAATTTTCCATACAAATAAATAAATATTAACTGATTACAAAAATTAAGGAATATTTAAAAATGAAATATAGAGCATGATAGAGTACCATGTCACAAGGCAGAAGTGATAATCAAGTGACTCTGTGAACATTAAAATTTTGAGTCTAGGTCCAGGAAACTCCCAAGATCTCAAGCCCATTGAGAGCCTACAGTCAATCCTCAAAAAGAGGGTGCACATACAAAAAAAAAATGTATTGGAATATTGTTAGTAGACTAAAAATTGCATTTAGATTCAGCAGACTCCCTTATCTAGAGCGACTTACAATTGATACAATTTTACTATCCAAGCAACTGCGGCTTAAGGGCCTTACTCAAGGAACCAAAGTACTACAAATATCACTACTATACATTTTATAAATTATATGACTGTCAGAAGTATACATTATTAAATACATAGCTTAGAAAATATTACGAAAATCACATTTAGGCTTTTTCTACGTGTACCACAAGTTGACTTTGGTGAAGTGTTACAAAGACCACAATGACACTTCATAAAAGTATTATGGATATTAATTTCAGCCTGTGTTTTGTAACAAGAAATGGTACTGTTAGGTATTCTGATCTCACTGAAGAAACATTTGGGTGTAAGCACAGCTGCAGTACAGTCTTTAACACACTTAATTAAATGCTGCACATAGGTCAGTATCGGGACCTTTTGAGATGACCTTCGAGCAATTCAGGACATGTCAGCTTAAGTAAACGCCACATAGCAGCAGCATGTTTAAGACATTCATACCTGTCCACGAGTCTAGGGTTTGCTCAGGTAGTTCTTAGGCTGAGGGCTTGGTTAGAAATGGGGAGGTTGGAGCTTGAGCTGCTTATATGTGTGTATAATTAGCATGTTTAAAAATGAAAGTGACCTGGGCTGACTCGTTGATTGACAGATCACATTGCAGTCACACTGCAGTCCCCTGGAACTCTTCAAACCCTATAGAGGTAATTCCGAATCAACAAACAGGGCTTCTGCCATCAGAGTTCAAAGGCAGACCTCGTGAGACCAAATCTAATTTGAACTTTCCCACATGAAATTGGACAAATCAGTTCATTTGTACAGTAGGTTTAGTTATCCTGCAAAGTGAAGTGTAGTTACTAGAATAAGATCTAATTAGTGTAGCTAACACTATCTAACACTAGCAACACTAACACTAGCTGTAAGTGCTGGGTGGTATTAACATTTTTTTTTAAATTACTGTATTTCCAAGGATTATATCAGTTTTACTGTATTATCAATGCATTTTTGGCATGTGGGGGCGGCGGGTGGCCTTTTATGTAGGTTTGTAACTTATTAGAGATTCATCCGAGTGCTACATTGGTAAAACATGAATGAATGAATGATTCTATCAATAAAGCAGTAATCAAGTCAAGTCAGATTAATTTATATAGTGCATTTTACAATGTAGCATTGCCTCAGACCAGCTTTGCAATATTAGATTATTTTCTAGGGTAATAACCTAATTGAGCAATCATAGGGTGAAAAAAATCCCTAAAGCTTACAAGGAAGAAACCTTGGACCAAAACTCAAAAAGAGACCCATCCTCCTTGGGTGGCTAAGATGATAAATGTAGGGGTTGCTGGCTTGTGCCTGTCTCTGCACTAGCTTTAGCCTCTTTGAATTTGTGGCTTTACCAACCTCTGCATAAAATAATAATAATAATAATAATAACTATAATAATTATAGTTCTTATAAAATGTATTATTCTTTCACAGCTTATTTTCTCCATGTACACTATCCTAGCAGCGCAGCAAAAGTTCCAGTGAAAAATTGATCCCTACCACCCTTATTAGTGTCCCTAGTCCATAATCAGTAATGCAATGTTTAGGGAACTAAACTGTACTTGACTAGCTAACTAGCACTCAAAACACAGCTGGAATCTAGAACACCTGCTGTTCAGCAAAAAAAACTTAAATATTTCTCTTAAACAAACCCTGAAGTGACCGAAATTTTACACACAAAACTGAATTGAAGTGAATTAAAGTTAGTAAAAGCACTGTACTGTTCATTTGTGGTTCAAAGTATTTTTTCTCCAGTTAATCAGTGTTCTGAATCAGTCTTTAGATTTACTGCATTCATCATGTGGTTCTTATTTTGCTTCACCAATCACACTTGCTTTTTAAATTCCATTTCTGTTTTCTTTTTTCTGTGCCTCTTCCAGCTGTTAACAGACCACTTCTAGGTTGCAGTTTATGTTATGTCATTTGCCTATCTAGCAGGCTTTACCCATCACACTGTTCAGTGATGTTGTTTTAATCAGAAGCACTTGTAGCACAAATGTCAGAAGACATCCAACAATCAATCCAGCTATTTAAAAAAAACACCTGATAAGATAGGGGTATATCTCCAACAGTCTATTGTTTTCTATTAACAGTGCTGCTTCGTCAAAATCTTTTGACTGAGAGTTTTTCTTCAGAACTGAATGACAGTCTCCTACAGACAGCGGATTTTACAACAGTGTTTCTTTATGTCTTTACTGTTTCTTTTGACAGAATGCTGGTTGATCCTGTATGTAGGTCGATGTATCATTTTTACACTCAGATTATAATTACAAGATAATATCAGGATCATAATCTTTTAATTGTAAAATTATTAGTAGTATCATTAATATCATTAATAGTCTAGATTGTAATATCTGCAACTATTTTACTAGGTTGTAGAATATGCTACAAAGTTCAGGCTACTTTCATTCTTCAGTTTCTTGAAGTGTTTCATATTTCCATCTATTTATTTCATATTGCGTCTATTTATGAATTTCAGTGCAGCAATTACTTACATATACATTTCTGTGGGGCCGTACAGCCCAGAAGTTGATTATTTCCAACAGCTTGCCTTTATTCAGCTTATACAAAGGCAAATTGCAATCACTCGCATATTTTACTTTGTTCGAGAACGTTTTTAGAATCGTTTTTAAATATTTATAGTTTTGCCTAATTGCAATGCAAGTTATTTCTCCACTTTAACTTTCTTATTAATGCCAGTGGGGAAAAACGTGTCTATTTTTAATTTACCCCTATCTTGCCAATAACTCATTGGAAGCTATAACTTAATACTATCACACAGTTATTGTTATCACTGTTCTGGTGGCAGTTCAGGCACGTGTCCATGCAGCAGCCTCATATTAGCTGCACCTATAGCATGTCATACCATGGTGAACAGTGTTGCCAGCAACTATTGTGTGTTGTTGTTACACCAGTGTGGGTTACAAGGGAAGGAAGATGACATGAACTAGATTTTACTATAGAAATTATAAATTATATTTGTTAAACTAAATGTATTAGTATAAAGCTCTGACCACATCTCTGGGGCTTACTTACTTATAAAGCAAAGCAACCAATGTTCTCAGTATTTCTCTACTTATATTTTGTGTGTCTTCTTCTGCAAGCATGACAGCACATTTTTAAGCAACATTTTCAGTAGTGAAGAGTTATTGGAACAATCTTATGGAATGTGTGTGTATTTTTTTCTGCAGCTTGATGACTGTGCTCTGCAGCTATCTCATAATGGAAGCTACCTGGATCTGGATTCTACTCTGGCAGAGCAGAGAGATGAGCTGGAGGGCTTCCAGGAGGATGGAGGGTAGGAGTTTGGGCCTTACTTATTTATCTGTAGGATATCCTTTAATACAAAGCATGTGTATGAAAAAAGTCATGAAAATGCATTACTTATCATTCCCATATACGTTTTTCTCGACTATAGTAACTACTGTGCAGCTGGACTAAAAAAACAGCTGTGATAAATTTGTACTTATATACTGATTAAATAATTGGGTTATACTTTGGATTCTTTATTTCATTGTATGTCATATATAATAACTGCTAAGTGAAAACCCCATTGTGTTTGCCCTGTGCACATATGTGGACAATATATTCAGAATATACACAGAAAGAAAAACAGTTATTACATACAGACATATTATTACATTGGGTTTACTATTACAGTAGACATTGAGCATCTGCACTGAAATAAATCACTGATGAGGTTTAGTCTGATCTGTGAGCCATTACAGTATGGTAATCAGAGCTCTGATTATATGTGAAGGCTCTGGGGGATCCCTGGCCTTGAGACATGGGTCACTACAATGTGATCATTGTTTTTTAGTGAGAGTTCCCAATCCCCAGTCACAAGGATTTGAATTCATTTTCTGCTCTCCATACTTCACTGGATAATTGGATTATATTATACATGATCAAGATCTCAATGATAGCCAACCTAGTTTATGTTTAAGGATTGAACTAGCTAATTCTGTTCTAAAGCCCAGTTTTAGTTGCAAGTTAGTCACCTACACTTCAGTATGTGCATGACAGGGTAACAGTCAGAAGATTTCCAGGGTTGTCTTTCAGGGCGATATTTGTGGTGTTGTTATGACCATAAGCAAACAAATTCACTTTAGTGTGCATACCTGCTTTTTAACATCTGCTCCAGTTGCTAACTCCTACCCTGGACGCCCTGGAGAGGTAATGTGACCATCTTGCCAAGGCTATCAGAAAAAAATATATATGTAGCAAAATGTCAGCCCCTTCACCTCATACTGCAGAATTTATAAGGCTGACCTGATTGGCAGTAATCAAGGTGATGTCATCTTTTCACTTTAAGGAGCCTGGTAATACTCAGACATAATCTCCTTTCAGAACAACCAAAGGGGATGCTTGTCTTATACCTCACTTGTGGTTTTAAATAGACATTAAACCTATGTAGGAAGCTGACATATAAAGCAGACTTTTTGTGCTCACTGTTATCTTTACTACCCAAGTTTGGCTTGTTGACACTCCCCCTAGGAGTTGTCCACCAGTTGTGAACCAGTCACAGAGTCACCCTTGGCAAGAGAGCTTGTTATTTGAGGAGACCACAAACATTTGTGAATGTATTTGTGCAAACGTGGAAGCTGTCCCTGACCGTCACAATTTAGTTTTTACTGGACCAAGCTCAATACCTGCTTGTGTAACGGATCAAAAGCATTTAAAAAGAGACTGCCTATAGAATAGCCTGAGTTCTGACACCTAAGCTAACCAGAGTCTGTGAAGTGCCAACTTGGAACGTTCTCGCTCTCGTTCTCACTATCTTGCTGAGTGGACCCATGTGGAGTGTCTGGTGGGCTGTAGAGAGGAGGACTGCATTACTGTTAATAACAGGGTAATTCAGCACACTGTGCATTTATGGCCTGGATAGGCTCAAGTTTACAGCCCCCACCATTTACTGCTGTTGTGTTCTATGATTACGGAGTCGGAATAAATGGAACCTTGCCGTTAAAAGAGACCACTTTCTCTGTTTCTGTCTTTCACTTGGTGAATTGTGTAATGGTTGAAGTACCTCTGTTGTTGAAGCCGATTGCAAACCTAGTTAGAACTTCAAGTTGTGTACCTGAAATCTAGGGATCATTTCCAAGCTGGGTCCATGGGCAGTGAATACATATCACAGGTTGCATTCCAAGGGTGCTTTGGTCATTTGTAATCAGGTTTGTGATATATCCTCATACTGTAAGGTGGATATAATCATGTTGGAACAAGTCAACAGCCTTAATCACTAGCACACCGCTCTGTCTTGGAGCAGATCTAGCAGCAAGAATGATCCAGGACTCCATCTTTAGGTCTTCACCGTTGTTAATATTTAAACATTTGGGCAGATTACATGGGTAGAGGTATAGAAAACTGATCAGCTGGGTCACTGGATTCTTTTCTTTTTGTATTTCTGTGAAGCAAATGGCTACCAGAGGTGTGCTGTGGCTGTAAGAGTGGAAACAGTGATTACATCCATGTGACTGTAAGTTTCTGTGCTCTGTCCTTAGAGAACTTGGGAACCTGCTGATGGGATCAAAGTTAGGAACAGAAAAAGATATGTCTGGATTGAATATTCTAATACTATATGTTAATAATTATCAGAGATTTTATTTTGCAAACACCAGGGTTTCACACATCTGTTTATGTGTGTATTCAGCATTTGTGTATAATTCTTGCATAATATGGTTAAACCAGTTATTATCTATCTATCTATCTATCCAGTTTTTTATTTATTTATTTCAATTTGAATTTCAATGCAGTCTAGTTTTTATGCTATGTATGGTTTTGTTAGCTTTTGTGTATTTTAAGTATTTATAATATTTTGAGTTGTTCATTTGGTTATTGTGTGTTTTTGTGGTTTCAGTATATACCCTAGACTCTAGATGGGCATTCTAAAACCTGTTAAAAAGCTTTATTGGGGATGAAAAGAACTGGGTCAGCATTATACATAATAATATCAACTGCTATCAGTGTTTCCATAAATGCTACAGTAATCAGATCATTCGTTCCATGTCAACTGGTTAAATTTAATTTTTGGAATGTTGCCTCTTATGACAGTCCTTCCATTCCACTGTATTTCATTTAAAGGCATGTCCAGCAGTGATTGATCTCTCACCAAGTGCTACACTGCCCAAAAGTAGCCCCTGAGGGCCTTTTTGCAGAACAACAGGGTAATTCCTTTTATTACTCTTGTGACAAGGCTCAGTGTCTAATCAGATCACATGTAATCCTTAATATATCTGCCTACAACATAACTGTGGTTATGCTGGGTTTTGCAGCAGGCTGACATTTCTATCTGAGTGATTTAAGGTTATATGTAACTCTCTGTCAACATACATGCATGAAACAACTGGTAACGTTGTCCAAACTACTGTACATTAATGCTGGCAGCAGGCTTTTGCTCATTTCTGTAGATAAGCACCAGATTTGTGCTTATGCTAACTCCATAGACTGGAACTCTGTCATCATTTTGTTAGCCTTGTTTAGATTATCTTTGTTTGTCTGTTATTTATGTTGACTTTGATGCTTCAAAACTATTGTTCACAAGTAGTCCCCAGACTATACATGATTTGATTGGATTGTATAAACCATTACGGGATATTGAACTTATTTAGCCTGATGGACTTTTTTATGAAACCACAATTACATCACAGTGAAAACAAATCCACACAAGCTTTCCATTTATATGTGCCATAAAGGAAGTGTTGATTCTGCAAATGCTAGCACCAAGTACCCCCTCGCTATGTAATAATAACTGCAATGTACCAAATCTGATGTGTCAGCTTTTCCCATCACAGTATGGAGTATAATCCCCAGAAAGGTTTAGTGACTTTAGTTTTCTGATGAGGATAGATTCAGCTGAGCAATTCAGTTCTTAGGGCCAGTGCAGTTTTGTCTGCCATTAAAAAATGTTGGGCTGGAGTAGAATAGTTTTGGGACTTTCCTGCATGGACACACCTTAGAAACCTGGTAATTAACTGGTGAACAAGAGGAAGTGTCTGTGAAACTGCAAATTGCTCATTTGTGGTGGACTCTGACCCTCTAGGACTATGGAGAAATGGTTGGTTACGAATTATATCCCATTCACTGAGCTAAATGCTAGTATTTTAGCTTTCTTTTCCCCTGTCTCATATGAGTTCAGCCTCTTTCACTGGGGCTTAAAAGGGGATGATGTACATCTATAAACAGGCAGTTAAGACTCAACCAAATACGGTAGGGCATAGTGGCTGCCTAACTGGCCCCCATGCACCAGGGGAAACTGCATGGGGTTTAGATTAAGCCAGTAAGGTTTATGGGCATAAATAAAAAGTATTGTAGGGCCAGAGGCTGCTGTAGCACATACACATATTCTTTTTTACCATTGAAGCCAAGCTCTGGTCCAGGAACTCTGCAATAATATATGGTATGGGATTACTGTACATTGACAAAAGTTCCTCAGTAGTTCAAAGTGGACCTAGATCAGGAGATGCGCAAATAATATTTGTCATTACTTCATTCAGGATAAAATAGCTGGTTACTAAGGACTAGTCTTGTTCTCATTAAAGGTACTTTTTCCTCTTCAGTTTGAAATTGGTGGAGCTATTGGGTTGCATGGAGCTGCACGGAGTAGGGCAGGTTTGGGTAATTGGACTCAAACAAGCATGTGCTAAAAGAGTGGAAAAAGCCTGAGTCATCTGGCCAAGAATAGGGGACTTATTCCAACCAAGCACAAGCAGGCAAATAACCTGGAGAAAGACTACACATGAAACACTTTTATCGCACTTAAAAATGTGCTTCCAGCTTCATACGTTTGACAAACATGCATAATCACCATTCAGTGCAGTGCAAGTACAAGACGGGCTGCTCCTTTATACATGATGTCTTCAATCTCAGTATTTCCTTTAAACATTCTTTATCTCACTCAGATTTATTGTTATGCCTTTTCTGTGAGTCTCTGATATATACGTTGACTTAAGTTAATGATTTCCTGTGGGTAGCTCATGCATATTTTAAAACATGCTGTTTAATTTGATAATGACTACATAGGGCAGTCGGAACTCAGGTTACGGTGAGTAGCTAGGATAATGTTACACGCAAAGGGAAGCACAGAGTTCATTGCAAAATAGATCCAGTTACTGATTAGCTGCAACGGAGCAGGGATTAAATTGCGCTTTAGAGCCATGTTGCTTTAGGAAAGGATACATTGACGTGGCCTGACTTTGTGGCCTGGAACAATTGTAGTGTGCTTTTTAGTTTTAGCTGAATTTGTGAACTGTGTGTATGTGTTTGGCAATGTTTGCATCGATGGGGAAATATATCCTGTATCTAATTGAATTATGCCACCTCTGGACTGCTGCCATGCAAAACATCAAGCTTTACTCTCCAAGGCAGTGTTTGTTTGCTACTCTCCTGCTTCTTTCAGTGTACTTGCAGTTCTAAACATGTATGGGAATATAAATGCACAGGCCACTTTATTAGCTGTTTACCTGTGCATTAATCAGCCAATCAGAGCAACTCAGATCATTTAGGCGTGGTTAAGACAACCTGCTAAAGATGAAGCCAAGTGTCAGAATGGGGATGAAATGTAGTATAAGTGAATTTGAATGTGACATAGGCTTGCTCAATTTTGGCCTTCTAAGATAATATAAGATTAGATGTTAAGCTGCTTTCAGACAATGCTCAGCTGTAAAAAGCGCTATATAAATAAATTTTAATTGAATTGAACTGAATATACTTGTGAGTATTTCAGAAATTGCTGATCTACAGGGAAGTGAAACATGTCTGCAGCAACAGAATGCCATACTGGGTGCCACTCCAGTCAGCTAAGAACTTGGCCTCACCAAAATTGTATAGTAGAAACATATTGAATAGTCTTAGGATGTCTCAATTTCTGCTGTGACATTTGGATGGAACGGTCAGAATTTTGTGTAAACAACATAAAAGCATAGATCTTGCATCAAAGGTTCAGGTTGCTGCTGGTGTAGTGGTGTAAGGGATATTATCTTGGCACTCTTTGAGTCCTTTATTACCAATTGAGCGTAATTTAAACCATTGCCTACCTAAGTAATGTTGCTGGTCATGTACTTTCCTTTATGACCACAGTATACCATATTCTTAAATAATCTCAAACTGGTTTCTTGAACATGACAATGAGTTCACTGTACTAAACCTGGCCTCCACAGTAATTTGCTCTTAAAGCAAAAGAACACCTGTGGAATGTGGTGGAATGAGGGATTGCGTAATGGATGTTCAGCCAACAACTCTTTAGCGACTGCTTGATGCTTTCATATTCATATGGCTCAGAATATCTGAGGAATGTTTCCTGCACTGTGCTGAATCTATGTCACAAAGAATGAAGGCAGCGCTGAAGGCAAAAAGGGGGTTCAACCAAGTACTAGCAAGGTGTACCTAATAAAGTGGCTAGTGAAAGTACATAGAGTAATGATTCATAGTATTCTGTTTCTTCTGTGATTGCTATCCCTTTTCATGTCTTTGTTCATCTAGCAGTTTGTCTGTTTGTTTTACATTTGATTTTCTCATGGACTCACTCATCAAAGCTTTATTTGATGTAAGTTTGGGGCAGTAAAGCCCTCAGCTATAATGAGTTCCATAACGAACTGAATTTGCTAAAATTCCACTGTGGAACTGGGTTTAGTTAGCCTCATGTTTCTTACCAGAAAGAGGAGGCAGTAAATTTCCTCTCTGGAATTGTTTGATTGTCAGGAAAATAGATACTGTCTAAAAATCTGGGCTAAAAATATCCCAGCGTGGGTCAATTTGGAAACCAAGTGCCAAATCCAGTATGAACCATCAGTGCTAGAATGGGTAAGGTTTTGTACCCAGTAGTGTCTTTTTAATTCTTACTCAGGGGTAAAATATTTGGCATTCTAGAGCTAAAGAGACCCAAGACAAGTTGAAGAGAGTTTTGGATAAATCTTATTATGGTTAATTTACATTACAAAGCAAATCTGATGTTTTTGCACATTTTAGTGCATTAAAAAATTAGCACCATGCTAATGAATTTGGTTTAGAAACTGTTACATAAAAACTGCTAAATGTTTTAAAACAAATGGATATTTTTTAATGGAGTTTTGTAAAACATTGATGTATTGTTATACTACTCCCACACTACTGGTTAAACCTGATCTAGCATCACATTTTCCCATTATATAATATCATACTTAGGTTCCATTCTGTCCGATGGCTAACCTAAGCTATCAAGTTAAACTACATGTTAGGAATTTATAGGATGCATTGTGTCTGTTGTAAACAGAAATATCATTTCAAAATGTTCACATGCAGATTTTTAATATAATTCCTTTGAGAGTTCTTTAGGTTGCTATACTCTTTCTCTTCATGCACACTGTAAACTTAATTTTGCAGGTCTGCATCCCCAAGCCCTGCAGTGGGTTACCGGTTATTAACTCAATTTGGCCTATGAAGCTGGGGTTGTATAGCCAGGCTTCCCACGGTCCAGGAAATTCTGGGAAAGTCACAGAAAATTCAATTTCATTATCCGGACATGGTAGAGTTTTTGATAATATGCGCTAAAACTGGATCAGATCATCATATTTATATATATATATATATATGTATATAAGCCAGCATTTGTAGAGTATATCTGTAGGTGAACAAAAAATAATACTTGTTGGATCTGGCTTTTTGCTGGGCTATGTCTGAGACTACATGTTTTAGTCCTCACCAGTTTTGGGCAGAAAAATAGAGTCCAGTAGTATTAAACGTTTGAGACCTCCTTCACCCTTCTACCAAACTCCTTTGGTTTTCCTTTGAAGCTCTTCTAGCAGCAGTTAAGGAAGTTATAGGAAATCAGCATGGTTTGGGCTGTCATGAGGTCATGAATTTGAAGCTCAAGGCCACACATGGATAGGTTTCCCAAAGGCAAGTAGCTCGGCCAGACCTGACCCCAATATAAGACCAGCTGTACAAAAGGAATTGGGTATCCTGAAATAGACAGAGGTGTTATTGTATATTTATGTGTGAATGCCTGGCTGGTCTTGACAGCTTTAAATGTTTTTTGTAAGTGGCTGGTAGGGAGATATTTGTCATATCACAGGAGATGAATAAAAATACACAAGACTAATTGATTGAGGCACGAGGTAAGGTGAGAGTGTGCACATAGTGTTTCACGCAGTGTCTTTTTTTCATAATGTGTTACTTACTTTGACTTTTATTTCACTGAAGACACTATGAACCTAAGATAGTTCATGTTTTGTCTGGTCAGAGTCTTAGGATATGCAACAGTATGTTAGTCGTTGCATATTTCATTTCAATTTTTTTCACAGACTCTCTATAAGGGAGGCAGGCCAGTCCAATACCCATACATTGGGTAGTAGTATGTTGTGTAGGTGGCACTTCATTACATATCACTATTTTTGGAGTAAAATTAATTTACATTTACAGTATTTAGTATATGCACTTATCCAGAGCTAAAGAGAACCATCTTGTTCCACAGCAATGCCTTTGCCTTGTTTTGTGCAGCATGTGGTTTTGCATCGTTTTGTTAAAAAATACATGGGCATCCTTGGAAAAGACAAACATGTCTTGGAAACAGCATATGCTACTCTAAGATCTCAATGTACTTTTCTGCATTAATGCTGCCATCACAGAAGTGTAAATGACCTTTGCCAAGGTCACTGACACAACCACACACCATGACAGACCCAGGCTTTAGGACTAGGACGTTGCTGATTATAGTCTGTATGGTTATTTTCGTCTTTGGTCTGGAGCAGACATCGTCTATTTTTTAAAGAGACTTGGAATACTGATTTGTGTAATCATATTTGATATATTGTCATGTGCCATCCTAGATGCCTCCAAGCGCAGAGGAGTTAACAGCACTTCTGGACATGGTTACCATGAGGCTTATGTTTTAATGGCAGATCTTGATGCAGTGCTGCTTGAGTCATTGAAGATCACAGGCGTTCATCTTGAGCTTGGCCTTTATGCATGGAAATTCATCCCAGTCCCTTGAATCGTTTACTGCACTATAGAGGGAGAAATATGAACATTCCTTCCAATCTTCCTTTCAGGAACACTATTTTTAAACATTTCAATAATTTTATCAAGCACATGTTCACAAAAAGGAGATCCTCTGCTCATCTTTGCTCATCAAAGTCTCAGACTTTTCTGCTTTTCTTGCTTTTGTTAAAATTATGATTATTATAACCTGTTGGCATTACATCATTATTTAGCTCTTTTTAATTAATTTCTAGCTCTAAAATGCCCCCATACCAACTTTTGTGAATGTGTTGTAGGCCTGAAATGCAGGAATTGATGTTTATTAACAAATCAAATTAAGTTGAACAGACAAAATTAAATATCATGGGTTAATACTTTCTGCAACTAAATAAAAGTCAAAGTAAATGGAAGAAACAATTTTTTGTATATATTCTCTATACTGTCCCATCTTTTGGGACGTTCTTGTGGTGAATCACATAAATAACAAAAGATATGTGTGTTGGCCTCAGTTTTTTAATTTTACAACCCTTTGAGTGCAGTATAACACACGACTGGTTATGTGAGGTGATCAATCAGAACACAGGGGGGTGTGGTTATAATGACTGTCAATACAGCTAAAAAAGCTCATTGCTAATTGCTCATGTCATAAGTAATATTGCCCTCAGAAGATATTCTATAAGTATAACTCCAACCAGTGTCCAGAATTCAGAGGATACCTCTCTCGTTATGCATGATATGCAGACTAAATATAAAGTCAATATAGACACTGGACTATGGACCAGAAGGTCCAGGGTTCAAATCCCACCTCTGCCACAGCTGGGTCTCTGAGCTAGGCCCTTAAGCCACAATTGCTTGGATTGTAAGACTGTATGAATTGTAAGTCGCTCTGGATAAGAGCGTCTGCTAAATGCTGTAAATGTAACTGTAAATGTAACATGGGGATACAGCTGGTCTGCTCATGTGGCAATTAACACCCGAGGATTACTGTGACTCAGGAACCCACCTGCTAATTAGGTTTGGAAACTACAGAATGCAGCAACTTTGGTTTCTAAGAGTGCCAGCAACCCACACCTGGACTTTATGTGGCATCAGCCAGCCAGTAAACCCAAACACAATTTCAAAAGCAAAGAAGCTCTCTTTGCCAAAGGCTGAGATTGAACCAGAGATTCTCAGTATTGGGAACTCTGGTTTGGTTCTTGCTTTTAGCACAGAAAGGTCTGTTGGTCACTGTGGAGTTGTGTTGCAGGCTACTAGCCTTCAAAAGTAGCAGTTTTGTGGTTTGTGATGTTTTGGCATTTTTAATCAATTAATTTTTTGTTGTTGTTTTTTTCAGGAGAGGCAAGAAGCACAGTGTCATCCTGCGAACGCAACTCTCAGTGCGAGTTCATGCTTGTATAGGTGAGTAAAATTGTGCTTTGTTTGCTACAGTAATGGTTGTGAAGATAAGGTTTAAGGCTTTATAAACTATTTAATTGGTAGATCAAATGGCATTGTGTAGTCTCTTGCTTTGAAGGCCTGGCTAAGTTGTATAATTTACTGGTAAATTTACTAAATACTAAATTGAACTAAATAAATGTACATATTTTTTGTATTTTGCTGTGCAGTTGTGTGTGTGTGTGTGTGTGTGTGTGTGTGTCTGGGCTATATTGGAGCTGTGTTTGCTGTGTTGTCATTGTGTTTGCAAGCTATGGAAGCATGTTACTTTAATTTGTGCCTTTGATATGATGGGAACTTGTAGCAAAGGGGTACAGTTATTTACAGTTAATTGAACTTTCTTAAATATGTTCCTTATATTTCAGTAATGTGCACAGGCACACACAAGCTTGTCTATGTATCACTGTTTGGACTTTACCTAGATATAGTATTGCTGAAGCTACTTAATCCTACGTACAGCCACATCTAATCCTAACCATGAACTCTAACTTAAATCAAATATTTTTGGTCTTTCTAAAGAAAAAGCAATTTTCCTTGTGGGGACCAGTGATATGTCAATAGCATGATGTAAAAAAATGCCACATCTTTCTAGCCTTGTTTGCATGTCTGAGCCTTACAATGATATATAAACTTCACCCACACACACATCCACAGACTGCTGATTCGTGCTGCTTTGTGCATATGATATAATATAGCATTTTATAGCTTAAGTGCATTCTAATTGCATTCATACTCAAATCGGATTTTTGTGTGGGTTGAAGCTGATTATTGCAATCATCCATAATTAAGACTGCCCAATATGAGATCTAACACAGGCTTACTTAGACACCTGTTATCTGGTTCAAACTTAAACCTGAGCCTAACAGAAGCACATGAAGGCATGGCAGGATATCGCATTGTGTGATCCTATTGTTTCATTGGTTTTATCTTTATGTGCAAAGCTTCATTAGCTTAAGAACATGGTCAGAACTTGGTCACCATTACAGCATTTACCATTCGAAACTGGGGTTGACCACTGGGCCCATGTAGTTATATCTTTCAAATCTCTTTGTGTACCGCACGTGGTTCCTATGAAGGCATTAAAAAACATATGGGGACTGTTAGTGACCCTGCTGAAAAGGACAGACCCTGTAATTCATTAGTAGCTGACCTAAAAGGTTTGAGTAACATGTGTGAACTCCCCAGTGCCATTTATCCTGAGCTTATCCTTGAGTGGTTTCCTGATCCATGGTACTAAGCATCTTGAACTTAGTTGTTTGGTTCTAAATAATTCTAAGTTATGTATATATTTGCTTATTAGACTCCAGCACCTAGACACACACGAACTGTTATGACCATCACAAGCTCTGAGAAGCTCTGTAATTAGTTTGTCTGGCAAGACCTGTTGTCTGTGTAGAGGAACGTGCTTAAGACAGATGTCGGTCTGTAGTCAGTGGCGCATTCCCAGAGGCATGGTACAGCCAAGCACACGTGGCTCATACGGTCTCACTTCAGTTCTTGCTAGTGGGGGAAATTTAACCCGCAGGCTGTGAAACCCATTTAAGCTAAGAGCTGTCAAATTTTAATTTGTACTTTGTGCAAATGTGTTATTTAAGGGCATCGATGACAGATATCGCCCAGAGATTGAAGCTGAGTTATCTCTCGCAGTCGCTGATTCCTTTTACTGATTCTGCATTTGAAAACCACATGTGGAAACTTTTGGAAACGCTGAAAGTATTTGCCATCATTTTTTATGTTCAGTAGCAAAGCTGCCTGAGCTGAATCAGATGGGAGAAGAAGTCTAAAGGCACTCAGGCACCTGCCCCAGTTTCCTCTTCAGTTTTTTTTACTGTGGGAGACTGCTCTTTTGGCAAGGATCCATAATGGCCAGAGCACAATGCCACTTCTTCCTGCATAGAACTCTCTCTAGATTTAATACAAATGCCAAACGTCAGTGACATCAGTGTGTTGTAGTATCACATGAGGTACTGAGTGAAATATTTTCATCTAGTGTTTTATACTAGCTATTCTCTGCTGATAACATGGAACATAGAGCATTAAAAAGGTTTCAGTTATACAGTAATGTTCACTTGAGCTCTTCTGTGGCACAGTAGTACAGATTCCAAAGCCAACTGGGACCTGAAAAATTTCCTCTTTCTGTGGACAGCAGATTTCACCTGTACTGATCTTAGCGTATGATGTGGTAAAAATGCCAAGTGACGTAAAAATGAAAACATATCATCAAGACCCCTGTGTCACTATTTTGCTCTGACACTTTTGAAAGTAGGTGGGATTTTGAACGTACAAGAAAGTGGGATGGATCTTCAGAAAATAAATCATAGAAATAGGCTTCAGCTATGGAATCATTTTCTATTCTAACCATTGTTTGGATAAGAAGCATTCAGATAGTTGTCACACATGCTCCCAGTTAAGGACACAGAGACAGACGTGTGTGCTAACGTGGAGCGTTTATTAACAGTAACAGACAGGGTGAAATAAAGGAGTGAAGCAAGTCTGAATGCTACAGTTAACTGAAAACCAAAATACATAAACAAAGTAACACCAAATAAGACTATAAAGCTAAATAAAAATTGAAGCCCTGGAGAAATAAACAGGAAGAACACCAGATAAAATAGAAGAAAGAGAACACAAGAGAAATACAGTGTTTCTTACATTTACTTTGACCTTCATACGATTCAAGAAATCACAAGGAATTTCAATGTGCACAACGCAAGGGTGCACGCTTAACTTATCTAAATACCTGAGATCTTCGATCCCACAGTTATGCTACATCTAGAACTGTTTGTCATCTTATATAAGAGCTTATATAACTGCATGGACAATTACTTTGGTGCTAACATTTGGAGTAACAATTTCAAATGTCCCAAAAAGGTTACTGTGAAAAACTGAGTCTTATGTTAACTTTAACTTGAAGTGGTGTCAAGCTTCAAACCATCTAGAATTGACCATCACACAGTTGAAATAGGTTGTGGTTAGATTAATTAGTATCCAGGTCTTTTTAAACAGATTCCAAAAGACAGAAAATACCATCCAGACCGTTGTCAGCAACAGGTCCAAAAGCTAAAAGTCTGTCATTGTATGGGGTTGCGTCAGAGCCCTTGATATTTACACATCTGTAATAGGAGCATTTTTGCCTTCAGGATTACATTTTCTCCAGAGACATCCTTATAATTTTCAACAACAAAGTGCAAAATTCTCCAATCAGAAAAGGTTGGCGCTGAAATATGGAAACTCCTCCCATTGATTATTTGAGGAACATTGTTTTTAAACATTTCAATCATATCTCAATCATTGTGTATTTTTACCTTATTGTTAGTGCTTAATATCACCATTCCAACTTTTTTGGAATGTGGTACAGCCCTGAAATGCAGGAATGTATGTTTATTGAAACAAATTAAATTAAGTTAACCAGAAAACCAGAAAAAGAAATATCTTGTGTTCATATCGTTGACAATAAAATGAATGTAATAAAAGAAAGAAATTGTGAATTTATTGCAAATTTGATCTGGTATATCAAACCAGCATATTACTTGAATATTTAAAATGTTTGAAATGCTCTCTAACTATAGATATCTGCTTTGTTTGGATGTGATCCTGTACCAAGTTATCCCAATGCTTACAGAATGCACAGACAGATAAGAAACATTGTGTAGGTGCTGCTTTAGCTTGGCAGCCTAGTGCTAGGCTTCACACTAACCCCTCCTTTGTCTGGGACCTGTCCTCATCTTTTCAACATTCCCGGTAGCTGTGATAGGATCACTATTTCTGGCCAGCTGCAGTCTGAGAGATTGAACCTTGTCTGGGAAATGTTGAATCCTGGGTGAAGGAAGTAGGTCGCTGAGCTATGTTCAATCTCTCTAATCTTGGTCTACAGCTTAATTTGTGGTTGGATAGAATGGAGACAGCTGGGGTTTCTCTAAGACGATGATGAGCCTTAACTAAACCATCAGCCACCTGTCTTTCTTTTCTGGGCCATCAGTATATGTATAGTTGTGTGTGTTTAGGAAAGCTATGTGATGGAGATTTGCATAAAAACATTTTATAGTGTATTTTACCTCTGCACATTTTGTTGATTTGCTATTTACAGCTAAGTAATGGTGCTGTACTTGCAGTCTCAAACATAAATCTCATGACATGACTGACAGCAGGTCAGGGCAGGGTAAGACTGATGACACAAAGGGATGTGAAATATTTTCAGTACTCACAACTTCTGTATTTTTCATCACTCCTGGGTGTGTGTGATAGCTTTGTTATCCATGCTACACCGCTGTGCTGAGTGAATAACAATTAAGTTGTCAGAGTGATGGAAAATCAGATATAAGCTATACACAGTGTTACTGGCTAGTTCATGCTAATTACTAATGTGTTGATCATTTTGAATTATGTTGTATGTAAACATATACACTACTTACAAACATTGGGGGAGATTTAATTTTGAAGTATGAACTAATGTTTGTAAGCAGTATAGTATTTAGGGTACTACTCTACTATTAGGGTACTTCCTTAGACTTTTATGTGATAGCAGACAGTATGGAATGATATGGCACAAAACTAGTGTCCACAAAAGATCTTAGAGGCTTTGAGGAGCACAGATGGCCAGAGGATCTCAACTGTTCAACAAATGTGTGAGAAAATTATTAAAACTTTAAAAAATGTTCCTCAAAGAAAGAGTGGAAGGGATTTTCATATTTTAGTGCTAACTTAAGATTTGCATTGTCTAATTGGTACGTGCAGTGCTGTCTGAGGGATCAGAGATGACAGATCTACAACTTAAGCTTAAGCCATTGGCGTTTACGCCCTGAAATTCTTCATTGAATCATTTAATGATATTATGCACTGTAGAGGACGAAATATGCAGACACCTTTAACCTCTCTTTGAGAAACATTGTTTTTAAACATTTCAATACTTTTTCATGCATTTGTTGACAAACCGGAGATTCTCTCAGTTTTTTTGCCGTTACTTATTTTTTTATAATTTACTACCAGCTCTAAATTGTTCCTGTCCCTACATTGTTTGTGCTTCAGACTTGAATTGCTGGAATGAATGTGAAATGAAGTTTTTTTTTTTTACAAAAAAGTAACACTGCATTTGAAAAAAAATGCATATTCCATACTGTACTTTTGGGGTTGTAAGTAGTTGTTTATAAGTAAAATTTGAAACGTCACTTTCTAAGTGAGATTCTTTAACAAGGACCATTAGATTAGATACACCAATGGATTAATGACCATATGTAATTATTCATTAGTCTGTATATTATGAATATATTATGCTGTAAGAGAATAAAGACAGAAAACAGGGAATTTGTATGCAGTTAGAAAAACCAACATAAAATCATCTCCCTTACACTTAAACTATGGCAATGAAAGCTTGATCAGAAATGGTATTTTTGTAAACAGCCTAGAAACCAAAGGGGAGCCAGGTGGAAGGCTAAGATATGCTAAAGCTCACACAGATTGGAACGAAGATCACTTCAAAAGAGTATTGTGTAGCAAATCCAAGTTTTCAGGTCCAATGATTGGGAATATGCCATATATGGTCATCATTTCATTACAACAGATATAACACTTTTGTACAGTACTGTACTTGATATTAATATTAGAAAGTATTAGGAACTTGGGGACAGAGTGGATGGTGCTGTTGCCAGACAGCTCCAGAGAAAGTTTTTTGTCCTGGCCAAGCTGCTGTCTGTTTGCATTTTGACCCATTGTCTGTTTGGGATTCCTCCAGGTACACTCACTCTGG
The DNA here is from genome assembly GCA_034779995.1 of Parotocinclus haroldoi. Taxonomy (NCBI): domain Eukaryota; kingdom Metazoa; phylum Chordata; class Actinopteri; order Siluriformes; family Loricariidae; genus Parotocinclus; species Parotocinclus haroldoi. The sequence continues at coordinate 21,280 of JAUZST010002187.1, read as the reverse complement.
TTTTCTCTCAGATTACAAAGACATAAATTAGGTAAATGAATGTCTGGTGTATGTGAGTGTGTACACTCATACAAGCTACAATTACTAATAGAGTTACAAATGTTTACATAAAAAAGATGCATAAATCGAATCAAATGATTTTCAGGGTGATTGGTCATGATTGGCTAATCAGTCTCGTGTAACTTTCACTTGTGCACTTGTAATGCGGACAGAAGCTCACAGCCACACACATGGACAGCAGTTTGTGCTCAGTGCTCTGACTAAAGATATTTCAGAATTCATTCATGTGTATCTGGAGCTTTAAACTTAAAACCAGCTTTGCAGCTTTTTAACTACTTGTGCATCTGTGATCTAATTGTGTCTTTTCCCGGACAGAATACAGAATTCTCTATCTCTGTGGGTGTTTGTGAATGAGCTCTGTGATAAATTGGAACACAGCTCCCTGTGACTCTAAATTGAACTAAGTGGGTATTAAAATGAATGAATGAATGTCATATATATCTTTAGTAGTGCATTGCTGCCACATGGCTGCAGAGTGTTGGAGACCACAGTTCCATTGTTGCGTCTGGTTTTTGTCTGTATGACGCTTGGCATATTCTCTGTTTCTGAAGTACTTTGCTTACTCTCACCTTTTAAATACATGCCAGTAGGTCAACTAGACTGTGTGTAAGTAAGCGAATGGGTGTGAATTGGTGCCTTCCCTTTTGCCTCTAGTGTTTCAGAGGTGCTGCCAGAGTGGGCAAAGAATTTATCGGGTGAACTGTAAGTGTGTCTGCCTCCATCTTCATAATAATCTTTCACTGGTTGTTACAGATTCTGCCTTTTGTTTTCAACTCATTTATGCATACGTTCGTGACAGTGGTTCACTTTCTCTGTTTACTCTTCTATCACAAAACCTGTGATCATCCAAATTTAACTAGCACTTCCAAAATGTGGTGGTTTAACGCTCCATGTATCGAACATCACAGGCGGGCCTGTTTAGAAACAATGTGTTTTTTCAGGCCATGGCAAACATGGATGATGAGCCACTCAGGCTCTTGTGAGCACGTTCTGTCATTTAGCACACTTGTGGGGAAACTGCAGTATACCAAGGCAGTTAGATCTTGCGGCAGAGTAATGTACTTAGCATGGTTTCTTTACTTATTGCGGAAAGCACCAATCTTCATCATATGGCTAATTCAGAGAGCCAACTCGTCTATAACCCTCCTGAAAAGGTGGTAAACCATGGCTTTCTGACAGCACTCTAATCATAGAAATGTATTCTACTCATGTGAACATCTGGCTGCCGGCTAGATCCTCAATCTATGGGGAAACCTGCACCCTGTGGCTCCTGAGAGAGGGAAAGTGTTTACCGGATGAGCTAATGGTCCGTGGTGCCAGCAAAACTTTTGACACTGTGCTTTTTTATAATCAGCACATGCAAGCTGCACAGTGTCAGAACAGGGCCAGAGCTGTGATTAATTTGGACGACGTCAACATGCGGTGCCATTAAACTCAAACACCATTTATTTCTCTTCACCATCCCAACCTAGCCTAGAGAGTCGTTAGGATAAATAAGGCAGTGAGCTCCAATGTGGACTGAGTGCCATATTTAGGGAGTAAGCAGACATATAAATTGTTTTACTTTGTTTGCGAATTGAGCTCCACTAAATACCCATAATGATGTGGCTAAATTAGGTCACACTCACCATTGATAGTTAAAGCAACAGGGTTTTGACATGAACAGTAAAGATTTTGTTAGTTTGTTTTAACAAGGCAACCCAGTAATAGTCCTGGTCCTGGCTAAGTAATTTTGGAAAAGGATTTGGGTGAGTGTGTATATCTGGAGTGCTGGGTACATGGTAGGTATGGTATTGAAGTTGATTAAAGGGGACATGGCATGCAAAACTCACTTTTTCCCTGCTTTTATATTTCCACTTGTCTCTCTACTGCTGCTTTACACCCCAACCCCCCCCCCCCACCTTTCTTTTTAACAGGCAGCCCCTCCCTTTTCTGACTTCTTCAGCTGTAGGTTACTGATATGACTGATATAATGTTAATACAGCTCTGGAACGATAGCAAATCAGAGGAACATGAATAACAAACAACGTAGGCTATCGTTAGCTACATGATAAATGCAACAGCATACATAAACAAACCAACTAAAGTACCATATCCAGGCACAAGATTTTAAACTAACCATTCTGAGAGGTCTTGCGGTAGCTGCTGAGTTTGAAGTACCATGCCATGGGACCTTTAAATTTTACAGTGAATGAAAGCTGTTTTAATTGTAAAAATGTTCCTGTTTTAATTAAACACTTCATTTTCATATAGTTTTCCATGAAGTTTACTCACTTTTGACTCTATTCATGTACTATTACTATTCATGTACTATTCATTTGCATGTTAGTGATATATTCTTTCAATTAAAACTCTTCTTAAAGGGGACCCTACTGATATAAGAGGTCAGAACTGGCTGATACATTGTGAGCAGCAAACACCTCGTTATAACATAATGTTTTAGTTGTTCCACCTTACTCAATTATCAAAAAGGAATAAATGTGCTTGTCCAAAGTCGTAACTATCGAATTTCTGCTATTTTTTTCAATAGTGCTCAAACATTGAACTATAAAAACATAATCTCATACAGAATAATGGAAGCTCGAATCACAGGTGAGGTGCTGGAGGATGGATGTTGTGTTTTTAATGAACTGACACCTTTGAATGGTGATTTATACATATTTTAAAACTGTACACAGCTGAATTAGTCATTTTTCACCTTCTGGCTGACAACTTTAAAACAGCGTTTCCCTAAAGAAGCATGCGTGTACTCTGGACTTTCGTAGTTGTAAATCCTTCATAGTTCCTTGCACCCCTCCAAGCTGTAAACAGTTTTACCATAGAAAAAAGACAAGGACATCTGTAATTAAAATAATCTTGACTGCAGCTGTTCAGGCACTGAGCATTAAGCCAGTTTTCAGCTTTCAACACTGTCTGTTCAGCTTTTCTGCTGCATTAATTATATGTATGTATTTTACATCTGTTATTTACTTTTTTAAAATTTTGTAGAGAACAATCAGATTCAGGCATACAGTGCCTTTATTTAACGTTTTTCAGCCTTATTTTCTATTGTATGAGCACCCTTCCTTTCCTGATTCTGTACCGAGGCTCTTGTTAATCGTCTCTAATATCACCCTGGAACAAGTAAAACTTAGACATCCTCAGATTTTCAAAGGCCCAACCTAGGGTGTGTATTCATTACAAAGACAGCAGTATGTGTTACTTTATAGTATACATGCTATAAGACCTGCATTGAAGTTATTGTTTAACACTTTAGTACTAGCATCAATATAATACTTTTATGTATGAGCATGGCGTGGGAGTTGTGTAGTTGTCCTTTCATTTAAATAGATAGTTTTACTATTCATTTTTTTGGAAGTTGGAAGTAGATCGCGCTTCTTTGTGATCCCACCATACAGCCAACATCGCAAGCCCCGCCCAGGATGTGCATCCAGACCCTCAGCAACTACTGTTTCCATTCAGTTAGTTCTTGTCATACAAGTTCATATTTTTGTATGCATGCTAGTATATACAAATATAAACAATACAAATAAATTATAGGGCATTTTGTGTATGGCTCCATTAAACCAGACTATAGGTGGTTCTGTAGAAGCTGTAGGTGGACATGTGTGGAGTAGCTCAGAAAATCATGAAGTTTAGTAACAGTTCCTTAGGGCAAACTTTTATTTTGTTAACATACACCTATTTATGATGTATTAGGCCGTATACTTTCTAGTCTCTAGAGTTTAGAGGTTGGTGCAATAAAAATATATGGCCAGACTGATTTGATGTGACAGAAAGTCTATGGAAATTCAGATCTCTGAATGCACAGTATATTAAACCTTGAGATGAATAAGCTACAATAGCAGAAGAACACATAGGGTTCCTCTCATTACAGCCAAGGGCAGAAGCTAAGGCCATAGTGGGCTCAGGCTCACCAAAACCAAACAGTAGAAGTATGTAACATGCCTGGTCTGGTGAATCTTGGTTTGCATCAGATCTGAATCCAGAATTACACCTTTGGCATTTGTTTGTGATGCAGTCATGTCAACATGGAACATAATCTCAAAGTAATGTTAACATCTAGTGCCATGAGAAGCTGAACATGCTTTGAGGGTGAAAGGAGACCCCACCCAGTATTAGTGTAGTGTCCCGAATAAAATGTTCAAAAAGAGCATTTCCCATTTCCCATTTCTATTATGGGACACCTTTCCAAAGTTAGTAGAAATACACAGTAGAAATGTTTCTGTTTTTTTACAGGAACTGTATGAATCTTGCATAACCCTGTCAAAAGTGATTTCATCTCATACTGATTATCCTCATCTCTGTTGGCATTTTGTTTACAATGTATGCTATTTTCCTCATGGTTACTTCCTTTTTACATTCCTTTGTTGGATGCACAACTTCTGCTAAAACATAGTTTTGAGTACAGACTTTCTTCCTTTTTTTTAGAAAAGTTGTATAATTTGTTGATAAAGATAGATTAACCATTGTTTTGGGCAAACTGAAAATGACAGGTTCCAGTCTGTGAATGGTACCCTTACGAATTTACATTTTTTGTACTTGTGCATTACAGTCTGTGATGGAAACACACACAGTATTTCACAATTAGGGTATTATACTCAATGTATATAGCCAGACATGTAGTCTAGGGACCTTCTTAAAATATAGAAACAAACATTTGTGTGATAAGGTATGCCACTTTCATTCCCTTTCTCCACCAGTCTGTTGGAGTTGGTTACATCTGACTGTCGACAATTCAGATGAGGACGGTGTATGGTGGTGAGATGATGCTATCTACGACCTAGCTGGGTTTCCATGCCCTGACAGTCCCAGGCACATAGGGGCTTATTGCATCCAAGCAGACTGATAAGATTTCAACACTAGGTTAAATGAAAAAAAAAACTTTCTCCAATCTCCCTGTGTCTGTTTCTAATCCAGTCCACATCAAAACCTCTCACAAGTAGCTGACCAGAAATAAAGACCAATAACAGCAGTATTAAAAAGGCCAAAAGCCCATGTCATATGACCTCTGAGAGAGCATGCAGAAGAACAAATTGTTTATATCAATTAATTCACCAGATTTATTGTAAACGTAATCATCAACCACACTAACTATTTTGCTTTAATGAACTATAACCTAATTGCTATAATAAGTATAACCATTGTTTCACTAATCAACAGCAGAACTGGTTTGAAAAAGTAGTTTGTTTGGTAAAACAAACTAAGACTAATTTTAGTTCACAACTGAGATTTTATAAACCAAATTCATTTAGGTGTATTGTGCTTTTGATGGTTATAGTATATTTGGGGTTTATCTCAAAAACATGGTGCTCATGCCAGATTACAATATAGACTAGGTCCTAGTCAGTTGGAGGGTATTACACATTTACAATTAAATGCATCCAATTCACCAAGTTGCTTGTTTTAAGGACATGGATGGCCTAAAAAAACCCACACAAGTACAGATGAGCATGTCTCCACAAAGACAGTAGCTGGAGGTGTGGATTGATGTGGATTGAGCAAGTCCATAATCTATGTTGCAGTGCCATATGAACTGGATCTGATGAATCAGAGATCCTGCTCTAGTCAGTAATGAAGCTGGAATAAACAGAAACTTGTTTACGTATTTGGCTCTCACAGTCATTGGCTGCCTAGTTAGATTAAACAGTTGACAAGCAAGGTACATTGACAACAAACTCACAATGTGTAAAAGCTTATGTGTAGGTAAGACTTTGTAAGTATATTTGCAGTGCACGCAATATTATTAAAAGATTCAAGGAATCTAGAAGAATCTCAGTTCATAGAGGGCAGGGGTGCACTGAACACCTGTGTTCCTTGGCTTTTCCGGCGGCACTACATCAAGAGCAGTCTTCCATCAATAGCTGGTATAACCACATGGGCAGGGATTGCCTTCAAAACTTTGTCAAACACTATGGTACATGTTAACCATGTTCAGAAGCAGTATCAACTTCTCTGGGCTTGGAGGCATCTAGGATGGACCATCATTCAGTGGAAATGTGTATTGTGGTCAGATGAATCAGTAATCCCAAGCTTTTTTGAAAGAAATGGACGTGGTATTCTCTGGATCAAAGATGAAAATGACCATTCAGACAACTGTTAGCAACAGGTCCCACAGCTAGGGTGTGTCATGGTACAGTGTTGTGTCATTGCCCTTGGAAAAGCTCATTTACACCAAAACTACATGGTGAGTCACATGACACCTTTGAATTGTTTCAGAATCCCTCATAGCCAGTTTCTGAGAAACCCAGACTGTGGACGACAAGTCACATAGGTCCTCAACAATGGTTTTGGCAGCCTTTGTGAAAAGTCCATAGTGTCCTGTGAGTTTTAACTCACCCTGTACATTGTGTAGGGTGCATCTGACTCCACCTGTGTGGAGTTTGCAATTACATTTTTGTCATTTAGCAGAAGCCCTTATCCAGAGCAACTTACATTTGCTACTGTCTTATAATTCAAGCAATTGTGGTTTAAATGCCTTGCTCAAGAATCCAGCAGTGGCAGGTTGGCAGAGGTTTGAGATTTGAGACCTTAACCAGTACCTTAACCACTAGGCTACCACATCCCTGTTTGCATATGTTACCAGGTTCTAATATGTTTTATTGGGTTGTCTTTATCTACCTTTAGAGGACTGCGAAAATGATGATGTTCCAGATCATATTTATGTAGAAAAATGCTACAAACACATGGCTCAAGCACCGCTGTAAATGTATCTAAGTCTGGTTACACACATTCAAGATGCATGAAACGACCTAGTGTAAGCAGTGCCTGAGATGGCAAGTTGAATGCCTTGTTGAGTAACTTTGTGAAACAAAATAATTTGGGAATTTAGAATAAACTGAGGACTGAAAACACAAGTTGTTATTCAGTGTCCTTTTTATCTTGTTTGCGTGATGTTCAATGTTGAGACAATGCCAAAACTGGCATGCAGAGACCCACATGCAGAAGTGTGGGCTGATGTTTACCAAGCCTGTGCTCCTATCTTTGCCAGAAGCAGCCCTCAGATGATGCTACGATGCTAGATGAACATAACGATTAGAAATTGTTTTGCAGATGCTCTTTTCTGTCTGTTGACCCAGTTTACTGGCAATGTCATCCCACTCTAAATGCTACTTATCCATTAATCTGGCACTCATTCACATACCATCATCTGTTAAACTGGGGCTATTGAGTGGCCATTTTTCAAATGCTCGTGAAAATGCTCGTGAAGTACACCACCATCATCATACCATAAAGCAATTAGCACTTATTGTATTATTTATGAGAAATATGTTTTGTCTGACTGTTTTATCACTCTGCATAGATATATGAGTAGAAAAATGTACACCTGATGATACCTGATAGGACTCTAAATGGCTGTTTGTTTGCCATTGAAATATACAGTTGCATAAGGTGATCTTACTGAGTTTGAATGTTGATTGTCTGGGACAGTTTCTGAGACACTAATGCGTATTGCTGACCAGTTAGTTTCTTTTTTAGTTTTTTTTTGCCATCTTTTTTTCCCGTTGTGATTCTTCATGGGTTAATCATAGCTTTAGAATGTAGAGATTAAAACTGTCTACTTGTTCAACCATGGAGGTATTTTTATCTACCTCCTTAGCAGTAATTTGACTGAATCGCCACACAACTCCACACAACGACTAGACAGCAAAATTGTATTTGCTGTCTAGTCAACCCTGACCTAAAAAGACAATAGACAAAGACAAAATAGTTCAAGCTTAATCTTAAATCTGAAGAGGAGAGCATGGGACGCATAGTAAGAAGGAACAACGGGGCACCAATGTCTCCATTGATAGGCCTTTATTGGTTCAAAAACAAAACAACTGGTGATTGATTTACTGGTTTCATTATCACATTAAGTCCAGATTGGGACTTGAACCCAGGTCTCCAGGAGCTGCTACTGGCTCTTACTGAGTAAGTTTCTTTATTTTCATGAACTTATATTTACTGCAAGTAAATATAACACAATGTCTAGTTTTTAACCAGAATAGCATTTAACTTTTAATTCAGCTACCATTTTACCATATTATTCATTTTAGAGGCACAAGCCTTGAGATTACACTTGCATATCCAAACCTTGTTCCAAATCAGAACATTATCCAATATCGAAATAGAATTTTGATTTCACCTTTTGATTGCTACTAACACATTATATGCTTAGATTTCTACAAGGACATGTATATCAAATAATCATGTAAGTCATTTTGTTTTGATACACTCTGCTAGAGCATTAGTGGAAGATGCTCAATAGCACTCATATGTTTAGCTCCACTTTGAGAGAACTTGGTGCAGGCTAAATGCAGGAAGTGTATCTGTTGTAAAGGAAGTGGCACTTCCAACAGCTCCAGCATGATATTGAGCTTCAACTGTGTAACGGTGTTGCACCGATTGCCGTCTCCTAGCCCAAATGCTCGGTTAGGCTGGAGAGTCTCAAATACTTAATGTGAACAAAGCGGAATGTATCTTAATGTACTAAAACAATAACATAGGAAAAACAAACCTCTCTGTGTTAATATTGGTCATGAGTTACCTCTACTGCTTAAATGGTGTGTAATCTAAAATGAAAGTAAATAATACACAAAAAGTAAAGTATAAGTAAAATTCTTGACATAAAAATAATCACTTTTTCATTACCCTCCTTTAGGATATGTTATTCAGAATACTTATGACCAGTAGTAATTTGGAGAAGTTTTGTGTTCCTAGGTCACTACTTTTGGTACATTTTTAGATAAATTCCTTTGACCTAAATATTTAGCACACATTTTTACCATTTCAGTATCAACACTTGTAACTGATAAGGAATAGAATCCATAAGCACAATCATGCCACAAATGCTGTCCATCCTTGCTTGGAATATGTGTTTGACATTTTGAATGCTGTGGTAGGAACTGTACCAAAAACCACCCATATGGTATGGAGAATGGACCGCCCCTGTCACATTAGTGCTGGTGTTCCAGGAAGGTGGATGCTCAGCACGCCGGATTAGAAGACAAAAATAGACACTAGTGAATTTGCAGGGGGTCTGCATACTTCTTTCAAACGATCAACAGATGATTGAGAAATGGGGAACAAGAACATCCAGTGTTGGATACTTTTCAGATCGCATGCATCACTGAGCTTGGGTATGTGATCATTTCCAATCCACGTGCAGATGCAACTTAAAGCTACAGGCTGATTATTTCTCCCTAACAAGCTGAAGCAACCTGTTACTTTCATACATTAGTAGCTTATTTTAACAAACTTCTAAATTGTCCACCTTTTTTGTCCCAGACTATTTTATAATGTTGTGCGCAAACTTACAGTACAAACCTGCATTATTAATGGCTTATTAGAATTCAGAGAAAGAATCAAGGCTCTTGTGAAGCTTTGTTGACATCTTCACAACCTCTTAGAACCTTATCATGAAGATATTTAAGGACTTGCCCTGTCTGAATAGCAATTTCTCATTGTGAGTATCCTGCCTCTACCAAAATAGTTGTCACTCAGTTTTATAGGTTTATTCTTGGGACTTGATCCACTCTGACAAATCAAATCACAAACCGATTTTAACACTCCTGGTTTTCAGTAGTAGCTGCACTTTCAGGCTTCTTTGTGGACTATTAGCTGCACTCAAGGAGCAGCGACAAGAAACACTTCCATACATCCATTTACTTAAAAAATAAACTCCTCTCTGGAATGGCACTACATGGAACCTAAATGTTTTTTTCTGTCCCCACAAATGTTGAACTGTTATGCACATCACCTCCACATACCCTCCCCTGCCAACTAAGCACATTACAACAGTAAAATACATTCATCATTTGTCTTTTATCTACATAATGCATTCACTTTCTGTGTGCAATTTGACATCTTGTGTATTGATCTGTTGTTTTGTACTACCAGTGTATTATACTGAGTGAGTGAGCAAAATGTCTGTAGCTAGGGTTTGTTTTTAACATGCCAAGTTGAAAAAAAAAGTGATTCTGATGCGTCTTAGTGACTTTGTAGTGAATATCCTTCATGTACAGCTTATGCAAAAAAAAAACCCACAACCGCACAACACTCATCAACCACATGAAGTGGTCACAATTTTGGGTTTTTTGCTTAGGTAAATGGAGGGAATACATACTTTCAAACAGGTGTTGGAAGGCCAACATAAGAATACTATCACCTGTCCATCTGCAGATTTGACTCCCAAATGACTTATTTTAACCGTTTTGATCTTGGGAAAATATATTTCATACCAACAAAAAGACACACAGTTTTTTTTTTGGGACTGGTTTGAATTTATTTGCTAATTGTCTATGACTCATTTTACTAAAATTATCCAACCAGGTCCGGTCCAGTGGAAAATTCTCCTTCTCTCTGTTTCTTGCTCATGACCGTTGAGAATTGACTTGGAGATGGAAAGACTGGAGCACCTTCATTTCGTACGTGGTTCTGGTAAGAATAAAGCAGTCAAGTTCACAACACTTCAGAAGAAAGCCAAGAGCTCCCCAAAGCATCTCTGCTGGTTGCAGCAGCTTTAAAAACATGACCGACAGGCTGGATTTGGTGTGGATGTGTGCAGGGGTATGTGGGTGTCATGTGGGACCAAGGCAGAACTACTTCCATGTGCCTCATCATTCATGGCCTCCATGGCCTTCTGGCCTCTAGTTGTCCCATGGTAGATCTCCTGGAGCAGAGCCAGAGCCTCCTGCAGATTCCAGTGCCTCGATGCCGACTTCCTCTGCCTCCCCTCAAGCTTTGATGTAAAACTCTTAGCCCACTCACCTCTCTGTTAAGCCACGGTGGCACTGGCTCAGCTGCCGATCCACATGTTAGGGGCCAGCATGACTTGCTTTTTCAGCTTAAAAATCAAAACAGTATGTGCATTTGAATTTGTGTATTTGTCTGTGGGACTGTAAAAAATTTGTTTAAATGAACAGTAGCAAGTGCAAATATTAAATATTGTCTTGCCAGATATACACAGAAATGAACATTTATATTGTCATTTCAAACTTGAATCAGAAGCGAACTGAACTTCAGTGGAAACCCAGTGACCCTCTGTAAGCTATGGGTTAATTTTTGAGCTGAACTAATAATTTCTTAGTATAGTGTTTTTTTACATGGACATTGTCTCTAAGCAGCATTGAGGCTGGACTCCAAATGAGCAAACCAAAGGTGACAGAGCAAAGGGAAAAATTCCTGTCAACAATATGGAAGAAACCTTGCGAGGCACAGTGAGTTCTGCATTATACTAGCAACTTCTTAAGGAAATGTCAGGACATCTGTCCATGAACTGAATGAGAAGAGAATGTGGGGAATGCTGCAAGGCGACCACTAAGCACTTTATTATTATACTAAAGAATGGTCAACGTTCCCAAAGAATGGCTTAAATTCCTTTTAGTCAATGTGCAGGCAGATCAACAGTTAATCAAAACGTTTATTTGAAATTATTGTTGCACAAGGGTTTATGCCAGGTACAGAAAGCAAAGGTTCAAATACTTATGCCACTTACAGATATGTAATTGTGGATCATTGTCCTCATAAAATATGGGACCACATACTTAGTCTGTAATTTGTTTATTTAGGTTTTATTTATGTATTTTTTTAGGACCAAAAACCAGAGGATGTTTTAGATCATAACTATGCTGAAGTATAGACTATTCAAAAAGATTTACAAACTTTTAAGCACCACTGTACATGCCGGGTCAGTAATGTGTCAAACTATAGATTCTTCAGACCCCTTGTGAGATGAGACAAAGGTATTTTGTACTGCAGTGGCCTGTAAGATATTTGGCCCATTGTGGTTGAGATGGTCTGTTTCTCGGCTCACACTTGATTACTGTGAATAGTGGTACGAGTATGAGGACAAAGGCCAACACTCTGGTAACCCACCCTAACATTTGAAGAGTTCCTCTGTGGAACCTGAGTAGGAGAGGATTGAGATACCTTTGTAAGAGAATGGTGCATATAAATGGAAATGAGGCCCTACTCCCCTGTGGGAACGACATCCAAGAGACATACTTAATCTGCTCGGCCATTGTACAAGGATCACTTTCTCTTTCCCTGTCCAACCTCAACAGCAGTAAAGGTGTCAGATTCTTGTTGAGTATATAGATTTGCTCCTCTTCACAATCGTCCAGACACAGTAAAGTTCTCAAATTCTGTCTCAAAGACAGCCAATTAGATGTCTTAATTACTGTCATCTTTGAAATGTTCATGTTTCACAGACAGGCACATAGAGAAGGCATTTTGCAGCAAAGGAATCATATAAGGGCCTGGTGTGACGGTTCCCAGCTACTTATTTCAGACAGCAGTCCAGCCCCACTACTAGGTTATTTGCATTCAGTATTGTAGCACTGGTGTTGCACTGTGATGTCTCATGGTGTTCATGTTGTAACTGAGGTTAACTGAGGTTAACTGAAATGTTGGTTGTATTGTGTTGTATTGTTTGTTGGTTGTATGGACTGAAGTGAAGTAGAAGAATTGTTTTAGGCTGTGGTTAAACAATGGTATTATAAAGAATGCATTTTGCTATAAAGCTTTAAAGCAAGTTCTTATTTCAGTACACAGAAAACAAAGATTTTTGTTTAATAAGTTTGATTTATATAACACTTTTTACAATACTAACATTATCTGCAAATACAACCACAAATCAGAAAAACAGTAGTGAAAATGGAAAGTAATTCTTAGATTTCCATTGACATTTATTGCATTGCAGACAGTATGATCCTAACATATTTCAGGTTTCGTTTGGTCATCTTCATTTCGTTTATTAGTAACCATCCATTCCTGCATTTCAGCCCATTCCTGTTCCCGTTCCTTTCACATGTGCTTCAGGTATTTTGTACCATTCTTCCTACAAATACATACAATTTGTGCAACAGTACGAGTTTGTCGGTTGGATTTGTGCACAGGTCAGGTCAGTACTCACACCCTGTGTGCATCATGGCTTAATTTCCGTGCAGTGAGTGGCGTTTGGCGTTTATCACTGGGATATCAGGTAATATCAGCTACTGATGACTGATGGTTCTTTATACAGTCTTGTCTGAGGGATTGGCGAGCATGGGCCATTAAGATTTGTGCCCTTGTCCTGGTACTGATATTTCCTCCAAATTGACTCATTTTATGATATTGCATTATGCACTATAGATGGAGAAATATGCACATTTTTTCCGGTCTTTTTCTTTCAACATTTCAGTTATATTCTCACACAGACTGGAGATCCTCTGCATATTATTGCTCCTCAAAGATTGAACACTTCACCCATACTGCAATTTTTTAATTAAATCCTGACATCACCTGTTAAAAAATCACATCATTCATTTTTTACCTCATTACTTACCATACATTGCTCTGGTTGCAACTGTTTTGGAAAGTGCCAGAAATGCAGGAATGGATGTTTATCAAGAACTAAAATGAAGCTGACCAGACAAAACATTTAGCGTCTTGGGTTAATATTGTCTGCAATTAAATAAAAGTCAAAGTAAAACGTTGTAAACAGACATTGTATTATTTTGTATTTGTATGCGCCATGCTGCCCCACCTATTTCTAAAAAAAAAAAAACAACAACTAAATAATTATGTGATTTCAAACAAGTGATACCAACAGTCCTTGATGAGAAAAGATTGGCAATAGTGATTTTTTTTTGTTTTCTTTTGTTTGCTTTTTTACTGTATTTTCTTTGACTACTTTTATGAACAGTGAGAAGAGGAGGTAATGGGACATAGAGCTCAGTAGTGGAAGAAGGATTTGAGGGTTTTATAAACTTTTTCACATATATTGCAGATAGCAGTGATCTTTATATGAAATACAGCCTCTATATATAATATGTTGATCTAAAGTTTTGTTTATCCATTTTTAGATCTTTATCAGTCGTGATTTGATGCCTGTATTTCACTTAGCATGTGTTTCTTAAGAAATCCAGAATTGAAGGACCTTTAATGACATCACTTTTTGTCTGTAAAAACTGTAATGGATGCAAACATTGCTGAGAGATGAACAAACATACTTTTCTAAATAATTCCTTATAACATTGGAATTGTGGGTTATTGTTTAACCTCACAAGAACGTTCTTATTGTTTTCATTTAGAAACCACACAAACTAGTGTCTGTGCTTTGCTTCCATTGTTTTTAAGTTCAGTTTTATGGGCCTGTAACATATGTGCCAGAGTAGAAGGGATGCAGGAATGTTTTATTTGAACAACTGGTATGAAACCTGTGTCTGAGCATTTAAATGAATTTCAGTCTAATCTCTTTGCACAGTGTCTGGAATACGAGTTTAAAAAAGCTGACAGTATCAAGCCCAGTCATTTTTATGGATGGATCGTTAACTGTGCCTGCCTTTGTTCTACCTCTTTGATGCAGATTGGGATGGTGGGGTGGAGCAGCTGGGAAGACAAACAGGGCAGGATCTTTCTCATTTAAGTTTTACACTGACCATTGCATTTAAGTTGCAGTGTGGTGGTGATGCACAACAGTGTGCACACACACCAGCTCTATGCTGAACTGTTATATCTCTGTTAGGCACCTGATTGATAAGTACTCGCTGCTATATATCCTAAAGCAACATTTTGTATGCAGACGAAGTGTAACACCTTGGACCAGTTCAGTTGAACAATTACACAGGTATTTCCCAGATACAGATGGCACAACCTTTTTTTATGCATTCTCAGGCACCATGCATTATGTGCATTTTGAGCAACAAAGAATCACTGAAAGAGCAGCTCTTTAAAATTTAAATCAAAAACCACTGCCAGATTTCTGGATAGCGAACAAGGATGTTAAGGTGATGCTGCTGTCTACCCTTACTGGCATGACAACTATACAGACACACGCGACCTAGCCTAGCATAAGCGGATAACAAAATGAGTGAATGAAGGACTTTAGCAGACACTCTTATTACCAGTAACTTATTCAAGTAAGCAGTGAGCCGTTTCTTAGGGGCCCAGCAGTGATAGCTTGGTCAAGAGTTACCTGGTTAATAGTTTCGAGTCTTAAAAACTAAGCCACCACTGACCTGCTATGCATGGATGCTTCCTACCCCCCTGTACTACCCCCCCCTCATTGTCTGTGGTCTATAATATGAGCATTTGGCCACTGGTATAACCCTGTGGAAAACAGATTAAGATTCTCTTGATTAGTGTATTATCAGATTTACCTTTTAGGTACATGCCAGTTTGATCTCCCAAGTGTGGCTCTCAGGCCAATTTCTCTTCCTCTTCACATTCTCTTTGGTATACCATTGATGTATCTGAGAAGATTCAGAAAGAGCTAAAGCTTTTGGCCTTATCTGCTGTCTTCTGGCCACCTCCCATCATGACAAATGTTTCAATTTTCATTACCATGGAGGATTTGTTTTCGCCTGGAGTGTGCTCCAGCTATGCTTCTCATTGACAGCCATTGGCCTGCTTTCAACAACATTAACTGCCAAAAGGTTGTCCTTCTATTGATATAATTGAATTTATTAGACTGTAGAAGGTAAAATGTTGATAAGCTTTCTAACTTTAATATATCCTGCTTGGTGATGTTTTTTCTGGCCTTACAATAGGGCAGAAATATGCAAGTATTTGAATCTCAGGGAAGTATGTTTGCAACCCTTTCAGTCAGGGAAGTCAAAAGTATCAGCCTGGCAGTACTTCCATCAAAGTATTAGTCTTACACAGAATGAATGAGCAGCAACTCCATCTAACTAACCACAGTCAAATATGTGTAATCGATCAGTCTCTTAAAATCATTGCTATATCATCACCATACCTGGTATAGAAAGGGTTAGATTTACTGCTTTCTTTACCTTTTAACCAACATTTTGCTAAATGATGTTGGAAAACTCAGAAAAGAGTTTTCTTGCAGTTAAGCGTGTCTTTACTGTTGTAAATAAGCTATTGATTGCATAACTATTAAATAAAGGATTGCACTTGCTGTACTGGTAAGGTTTTTGATCAGATCACACTCACAAAAACATAAACAAGGCAAAAGCATACTATAAATACCCCCTCTACAATGGTGTAGCTCTAAAAAAAATATTGTATACCCTGTCATCTGATTGCTGGAAGTTCAGGCTAATTAGTCAATGTTTTTTCTTAACAAACCAACTGGTTTGTGCTGTTTCTCCTGAAATTCAGGATACTAATGAAATTAACTCAATTCCAACTAATGTGACATGAAGTCAAAGTCAAATGTATTTATATAGTGCTTTTTGCAATTGTGCATTATCTCAAAGCAATTTTACAGTATTATATTATCTTAAAAAGCCAATCCCAAATTGAGAAAGCCTAGGGCAACCTTGGAAAGGAAGAAACCTTGGGAGGACCAAGACATTAAGTAGTCCAGTATTAAAACCAAAAGTCTCTATCATGACAAATACATCATGAGCGTATTTTGGAAAGATGAAGACTAATTTGTGTTTGTTCTGTTGAAAAAAACAGGGAGTGGACAAACTAAACTAATGACCTGATGTTAGCTGCTTTAAATAGCTGTGAGACCTAAATAAAGCCAAGTTAAAATATGGCATTTGAACCACCCAAGCCAAGTCGTGACCAATGACCATGTATCTGACAGAAGAGGGGCTTCTTTTAAAAATTACTTTATTAATTATAAAAAAAAACTTTATGGCCATATGAGACTTTTTCATTGAAGACAATTAATTTCATCTGTCACATACTTATCTCTATAAACTTAAGAATGTTGTAGCATTCCTAACCTAGCTTTTGACTGCGTTTTTTATCACAAAATTAATGACTGACTGGATCTGATCGTATTGCTCTGTAAGAGACAGGTCTATCTTCTCAGCCTGACAGTCACACTCAGGCAAAGTCTGTCACCTCATGACACTACTTGGTGACCTAAAATGACCTCTTGCAAATGATAACGTCACACATATGCTTGCATATCCCAATGCATTGAAGCAAACTAGGAGGGCAGTAGTTGCATAGCTGGATGTAACATCTTTCATAATAAGCCAGTGTACCAGTGAGCAGTGCTCTTGTTTTATAATATAACATTGTTAATGTTAACTGTTACTCTACAGTTCTTGCAGTGATTCTTTAAACCAAATACATGCGTACTAGTAATGTCAAAATTAACGCGCTAACTGTGGCAATTAATTAAAAATATTTAAAGCGTAAAAAAATAACGCAGGTTTTTGCTTCCTGTGGCGACTGACCTATGACGTGGAAAACAATGTTTGCTAAACATGGATAAGGACAAGTTCAGGTAAAGTAATCTGCACGCTTTGCAAAGTGGAATTTAATTGCCACATAAGTCATTCGTCTTTGACGTATCACCTCAATGCAAAACACCCTACCAAAACAACCTCTCCAGGGAGGAATGAGTCGATATATACTGTGGCATGAAACAGTCAATCTGAACTTGAGATTTTTTTTTTTATTCCACAAATAAGTCACATTTTGCACTGATATTGTTGAAATACAAATGACAATTCAGTTATGTTCACGAGAGACAATCTATGTTCAAAGTTAAAAAGATGCAATTAAACAATGCATTTGAATATAATTAGTGTTGATTTTTTTATTTTACATTTAAATATTATTTTTATTAAAAGTTCAGTCTCAAGAAGGAAAATGTGATTGATCGCTATTAAGCACAGCAAACTCTGCGATTAATTAGTTTTTTTTTATTTTATCGAATGACAGCCCTAATGCGTACACAATAATGCGTACAAAATAGGGTGTATGCAGTAAAATTCTGCAAAACTGCTGGGAAGAAAATTGAATTGCTTGCTGACTTTTAAGCAATTTTAAGAACACTCATGTAACCATGTTGGAGCTGCTTTGAAATTTTATGATCTGCTCTGCTGGAAGCATTCACTCCTCTTTCATTTCATTGTAAATTTAACCTAATATATTCAGAAGAAGAACACATTGTAACTGTGAATTTTCTAAGTCGCTGTCTCATACAAACGCATACTAGGGGTCTTGGAGCATAGCCCAAAAAGTCTTTGAGGCCTTTTCTGGGGCTAAGGGTGCATGGGTGTCAGGCCAGGCTCTATGAAAGGCCTTCGGTGTGCTGTTCTAGGAGTTGAGTGCACCCTCCACTGTGCCAGGCAACAGAAGAGAGGCACTGTCACTCCATACTGACCCTACTGATCCCCCCACCCGACTGCACATGCTGGGGTCTGCCACTTCCTGTCATTCCCCTGATTGATGGGCCAAAGACACAATCCCATCTCCTGTGGACAGTTGGTGCCTTTCTTTTTGTTCCTTTTCCTCTGTTCATCTGTAGTTACTATTGGGATTCCCCCTCTGTCTAAGCTGAGGCAAAGTCAGCAGCCTCAGTCAATAGAACTGTTCATGTTAAGTGAATGTAGTTGCCAGAGAATTCACTATTGTGGGGAAA
This sequence comes from Parotocinclus haroldoi, assembly GCA_034779995.1. Taxonomy (NCBI): domain Eukaryota; kingdom Metazoa; phylum Chordata; class Actinopteri; order Siluriformes; family Loricariidae; genus Parotocinclus; species Parotocinclus haroldoi. The sequence continues at coordinate 2,898 of JAUZST010002187.1, read as the reverse complement.
AAAACAGCAGGGAGAAGTTTAGTACCCTGGAATATGCTAGTGACCTTAATTCTGATGAAAAATAAGATGTATTATTTTTAGGGAACTACAGAAATATGAGCTATTTACATGTGTGAGATAAATTTTAAATGTCCTGCAAATATTTACTTTATTTTTAGCAATCCATTAATAACAGTCCCCAGAATCTTTGACTCAGCATGTCTACTTACATACTGGCTATAGATCTAATATTAAGCTGCACCTGTGACTTTACTTTCGCTTAAAAAAGCAATTAGCTTACATAATACACTGCTGACAAAAATAGGGGATGTTTCAAAATGAATATAAAGAGGATCCTACAAGAACTGTTGGACAATCTGGTCCTTTCCATACCCCATCACTGTCAGTGTATTTGAGCAGTTTTGGCTGACCATACACCCTACTGAACAGTCAATGTGGGGTACTGCCATCAAGTTTAACATGCTGCTGTTCATCTCCATGAATATGTCACTTACTACTCAATCACCATTTGCGTAATCAAACAACTTTCTTTGACTTTTCCTTTGCTTTTCTAATGATTTTGTTTAATTAAATTAAATCAAATGCTTCTTTTTAAATCACTTTATATTCATTTTGAAATATCCCCTACTTTTTGTGAGCAGTGTATTTTAGATAACCATTCCATGATTGACTCTAAAGAGTCCAAGTACTTTATACTTTTTTTTCTCACAGCGACTTTGAGAAGCTACTGACCCATTAGTGACACCAAAAGTAACTGCATTGTTTCTATATCTCAAACTAAAGCCATTGTTTAAGTTTAAATTGGTCTACACTTCTTTCTTTGTCTAGAGCAAACTGAATGCAATGAGTATAAATGGATCGATTTTAAATAGTGTCAAATCTGATCAGGTAGCAATGGCAGGATTAACACATTAGTGGCCCATATAAAGCCATGGTCACCATATCTTTTAGGTCAAGTGTTTTAAAGTGTGTCACACTACCGTGCTTCATTAAGAACTCTCATCTTTACCTGCTGCATCATCCTTCTACAACGGGGGCACAAGCGGTTTAGCACAGTTACCTTTACAAATTCAAAGATCTCTGTTAAGATGCCTGTCACATTTTCGGCCAAATAGAAAATTGCTAAATATTAGGCTTTAAATGCCTTCTAATTTGCAAATAACTATCCACTAATAATATCCACTTCTGAGACCTGTACCATTATTTGCTAATCCATGCTCATTGTTGCTGTGAACTGTTGGGGGGAAATAGCTGGAACCAGGGAAATTCACTAACACAGTCTTCTTGCAAACAGAGATAAATCATGAACATATTTAAATGTTATAAAACACGTCTTCCAAAATATTTTTGTCTTTTTTTTGGTAAAAGATTAGTCAGCAGTAATCTGATCTTTCTTAAAAGATTAGTCAGTGATAATCTGCTTCACCTTATGCAGTCCATCACAAGCCTGAAAACAAGCTTTTAAATAGAACAGGGAGTGACAGATACCTACAGGTAGGGATCTTCAATATATAGGCTTGTGTTTCCTAATGTAAAGAGTAAGAAAATGGGCTCTAAAAACAAAAGCAAAATATCCTGTGGGGGTTGCTGTCAGAAACCTACAGCTAATCTGATATTTATAAGATTTTTAAGGCACAGCAAATTCATATTTCGCCATCAGTTATTAAGATAATAGGTCAACTCTTTAAACTCTTTCAATTTTTACCCAGGAGTGGTGTTTTATAAAACTACTTTGTCTCTGTGTTATTCATTAAACCTGCCTTATGCAAAGGTAAAACAAGTTAAATTCGATATGATCAGAAAACCAACTTTAATAGTAATCTGGGTACTAATTCTGTTTGTGTATACTATTGCATGTTGTTTATTGTGTTACGTGCAGTCAATGATTTTCTGGGGCATGGTTACTATAATCTGGTTTTAAGTGTAGAAATCAATTTTCATCTGTCAGAACCCCAGAATCTCACAGTTCAGTTTTCTGTACCACCCCACCGTGTTCAGTGAAACTCAATTTATCTGATGACCCTAACTATTTTCTGGCCCTCCTCCTTACAAAGTGAAACTTAACTGTTGAGAGAAGAAAGAGATGGAGGAATGCTCTCTTGCTCAGACATCATGCGGTGTGTGTGACTGTGAATACTTCCATGGCAGGTCTCTCATTACTTTCCTGAATGTGTTTTTTCCCCTGTCTTTGCTTCCAGGAAATCTCAGTTTACCTTTTTCGAGCAGAATCTCTACTCTGTACTCGATGAGCTGTCTTGGACTTGGATTCAAAACTGCCTGTAATTTCATCTGAAGTGTAGCCATTGATAAGTTTAATGTTTTAATTCTTTTGATAGAACTAATACTTATAATCAGCTCAGTGAACTCTATACTTGTAAGGTCACTTTGATTTCTTTGACATTTGATAAGATTACGTGGAATTAGTGTGAATATATTTGGAATATGACTGGTTTGGAAACCAGACTTTTTTAGCATCCCTAGATGACAAATTTGTGATGTGATTTGGGAAATAATTCAAACATTTTATGTGGCTATATGAGGCTCATTGACTCACAAACTATTCAAACAGAAGATGTTCATGCTTGCCTTCTTTTTAATATCTGTTATATTACGTGTAATCTAATATATATTTAGCTGTTTTCTCTGACTGACCAGTAATGGCCATAATGCATCTTGTTGTCTGTTGCTTATCTCAGATCTGGAGCTAGCAGACATGCTTTAGTCTGGCACTGTAGTTCAGAGTGTTATCTTTGGAAAGTGTTGACAAGACAGACCTTCTGCTCATAAGACACATTCAGAGGTGGTGTTACAACAGCGTTTCCTGTTCTCTACAGCAGGGAATTCTCAGGATGAGAGAGAGAGAGAGAGATAGAGAGAGAGAGAAGGAGAAAGAGAGAG
>JAUZST010002186.1:0-18295 GCA_034779995.1 Parotocinclus haroldoi | reverse complement strand
TGGAGGAGGCGGGACTTCGTAAGTTTTAGGATTAGGAACAAGGGCGCCATTTTGGATTCTCGTCAGATTGTTTGGTCAAAATGTTGTTTCTGATCGTACGCCATTGGTTAGAGTTTGATCACGTGTCGTTGACAACTGTAAGTCTATTGGACAGTGCTACAAGCACTGCCTATTCTTTCATGATCGAAATTGGCGGGAGAGTTTTAACAGAGTTCTAAACATTGGAGACTTACAGTACAGCTGATTCAGCATTTTATTTTGTTATCGAGCATTGAAGATGTTTGTGACGGACATTAGAAAAGAGTTTTATGACGCTGTCATTCATCAGGTGGGTGTACTGCTTTAATCGAAAGCCTAAAGCTTTAACAGGTATAGTTTGACAAGACGGCTAGCATACGTGGTTGTGTTGATTTGGTTTTTAAGTGTTCTTAATTACAGGATGGCAAACATTTACTCTAAACACTTTGATCATTGTATTACATAAGCCCATAAACAACTCTAAAAGGTGTATTACATGCAGTGTATGCGCGTGTGTGTGTGTGCGCGTGTATGCGCATGCACGTGATGCTGATCACTTAGGCAAATACTTTCAATTAAAAAAATACTTGTTGGTCACATTTATTTGCAGATACAAATTCTGTGGTGGGAACTGTGTATTTATTTATATTCATCAGTCACTGTATTATACACACTTTGCTTCTACAATCCTTGTCCCTTTATCGGTTTTGCTTACTGTAAAGAAACACTTCTGCACAGAAACAGTTCTGCACTTGCACACTGTAGTCTGTTAGTTTCTCTAACACTGCTAATGTGGTGCTGGTGTGCTAGGGTGTGTTGTGTCAGTATGAGTGGATCAGACACAGCAGGGCTAAGGATTATTTATACACCTCAGTGTCACTGCTGGAAGGAAACTGGAGTACCCACTTGGGCATGGGGAAGACATTCAATTTTGACTAGGGTGAAGTGGATTAAACCAGGGATCTCCGAGCTGTACTATCCAGATGTGACACAGTGTCATCCCTGGTGCTTGACTGAGAATAGTCCACCAACCAAATATCCAGCCACTAACATCCTTTTGAGCACAGATTACGGTTTTGAGGATGACTAATGTAAACAGTGCAGAAACAGATGAGCTGCTGTCTCTGACCTTATATCAACAAGCTGGAAAAGTAAGGTAAATGTGCTTAAAGTGCACAGTGAGCGAACATGCTGGTTAAAACCCCAGCAGCACTGCTGCAGTCTGATCCAGTCGTAACAGCAAAACGCAACAGTGCCATTGCAGTGCTGAAAACGATCCAGCGCCCAATATACAAAACTTCACCTGTTGAAAGCATCTACATAGAAGCACATGAACCACCACTGCATATTCGGAGACTACGAATAAGTTTGCAGTATGCCATCAAGAACCAAATAATAAAGAAAACCCAGCTCACTTTTTCATAACCAATACCAGCACCTATATGATACTAAAGAGAATGAGATCAAACCACTCGGTCTCTGTATCAAGACCTTCCTAGTGTCTCTTAACATAAAAGGTAAACACACCAGATGTCCTCTGATGTCCCCTGGGAAGTCATAAAGCCAAGGGTGAACTTTAGCGTGGCTAGATACACAAAACAGGATACTTGTCATACAACCTACTGATGTAAATTCAAAACAGTTGAGGTGCTGCACCCAAATCATCTACACAGAGAGATCTAAAACGTACACAAAGCGTTGCAATGTGTACAAATGACTACCAATAGGACTGTGGTTGCCTAGTTGTTAAGGTACTGGACTGTATACCAGAAAGTCCAGGGTTCGGATCCCACCTCTGCCACAGTTGGGTCCCTGAGCAAGGCCGTTAACCCACAATTGCTTGGATTGTAAGACTGTATAAATGTATCTTTGTTGAGAAAGGCATATTTACATCTACACAGCAGAGGCCCATGCCATACTCCTGGCCATGAAATACTGTATATAGCAGGCGCCCTTATTCAGAGCGAGTTACAAAAGTGCTTTAAGACACTCGTAACATTTTACGATGTTTTGTTTTTTAAGAGAGAGACAGAAAGAGAAGGCTGGGGGGGGGGGGGTTCAGGACTACATCCAGAGAAGTCAACAAAATTTGTCTGAGAAACAACTATAGAGTTAAGATTGCATATTGTTGGATGGCAAGCCATTGTAACATCATAGGCAATGAAAAAACGGATGATCTGGTAAAGAAGGCTGCGGGAAAAGAAATGAAGTCCTACCCACTGATGCCCTCTACACAGTCAGATCACTTTGCAACCATGGCAGGAACCAACGGTGTTGTAACATAAACAAACAAACGATATGAAATTAAACCACAGCTCAACAGGACCGCTGCACAATATTTCGTAAAGAGACACAAAGAAAGTGACAAAGTCCCCTTTTATGGGGAGGTGCACCATCCTGCCAAAAACTGTGGATCACCACTGACAATAAAACACATGCTAATAGAATGCCGAACTCTTGAAAATACCAGGAAAATTTTCAGCAAAAATTACAGCACCAATAATATGAAAGACCTCCTTGAACGCAGTATTCCACGAAAAATCCTGAACTTTCTGAATCACCTCAAGATTAAAAACCAAATATAGCACAATGACCTTTACTAAGTTTAAACTTTGGCATAAAACACATCTAAAATGCCATATACACAGCCTGACTTTGAACTAGAAAGGGAATAAACACAAACAAACAAAAGTCCACAAACAATAGTACCAGAGCCCTGTTACTCCTAACCAACAGAAAACGGAGTACCAAAAGAAAGGGACTACAGTCTGCAACTGCAGGACTACAAAGTGCTTCTATACAGTAAGTGGCACTGATCAAATGGACAATGTTTAGAATCAAGCGGGTGTACTTAACAGTGACTGGTGAGTGTATATGTTGGCATGTGTAAAGTGGGGGTAAGTAAGACCAATTCTACTATGCGGTTTTCTTGAATTTAATAAAAAGTTTTAATTTAAGTGAAAGGTGGAAAATTTAGTGAAAAGTGAAACAGTCTGAATGTATTTATGCGGTGGTACCTCTGTTCTCAACCACTTCAGAAGTTGTTGAATTGGGTTGTCCACAACTTATTTGCCTTGGTTCTTGTCGGTTGCTCTTTACTTGGCCCACTTGTTTAAGCTTGTACAAGTCAAATCACTTGTTCAAAATTCAGTACACAATGATTCTGCAATTCAGATTCCCAATGGCCCTTGCTCACTGAAGCTCTCTGCTATTTGTATTGTTTTTTTCCTTTATTTTTACATCTACACTACAGTATTCTTATTGCAGTAAGTTCCCATGGGTCCTAAAATGGTTTAGTAATGACGGCTGAAAGGAAATCAGTGACTGAATCTTTGCTTTTGGGCTTTGTGCATTAGCACCCTGAGTTCACCAATAGAGTAGTGTCAGTTACTAAAAAAAAATTACATGAGGTTTTCAACATTTCATTATAAAATAAGCTTTTTAAAAAAAATAAAAAGATTTTGGAATCAGTTTGAAAGTGTAGATTATATAAAATTCATCCGTTCATGATGGATTTAACTTGAATTGAAATTAACTGCTGTATTTGTCAGAATGTATCCCCATCGAAATTTAGGGAGCACCTGTACAACACAACTGTACAATACAGTTTCTTATACAATGTGGGTTTTCTGTGGTCTGGAACAGATTTACATTACTGACTTGTGGGGAAAAATTGCCCAGTGCTATTCCTTTTTGGTTGTCAACAAGGCTTCTGGAACTAATAAACAAGAACCGTGGTACCTCTGTGCTTGGTATGTTTCCTCCTTTAGCTGTAATGACATTATACACTGGCATGGTATCCCCAATTTTAAGCAAAACCTAATGATCCATATGATCATCATATGCAAAACTACATTCCTGCATGCTCTCTGTGTTCTCTGATGGCAGTGGCAGGTTAATGCAAACTGCCACACTGCACAAGTGTGAAGTGTTCAAGGTGTGGCCTTCAAATTCCTCAATTCTCTGTCTCACCAAGCACCTGTGGACTGGGCATCAACACTTCTGGTCTGGTCTGGTCTGGTCTGGTCTGGTCTGGTATGGTATGGTCTGGTATGGTCTGGTCTGGTATGGTCTGGTATGGTCTGGTATGGTCTGGTATGGTATGGTATGGCAGCTCCACCTTAAAGATTAAGTTAAAAGATTTAGTTTCTGGGGCTAACATCATGGTGCCAGATAACACAGAATGCCATCATATGGACCATGTAGAGTCCATATCTCAAAAGGTTTGTAGTCAGTTTGGTACCATGCTGCATTCCAATGGCATACATGGAATGTGACTTCAGGCAGGTGGGTAAAAGGTTTTGGCTTATCTCTGTCTGTGTGTGGCACCTCACAACTCCAGAGATCCCGGGTTCGAACTAGACTCCAGAGTCAGTCTGTGTATAGTTTGCAGGTTCTCCCTGTATCCATGTACGGTTTTTCCAGGTACTTAGTTTCCAAAAGACATGCGTTAATTGGTCGATCTAGCCTGAGTGTGAGTGTGTTTGACATTCATGTCATGGCCATAAATGACTATTTATCCTGTTATTTTTCAGAGAGTGGCTCTGTTTGTATCGACAGACGTTGATGCCCTGTGCGCATGTAAAATCCTACAGGTTTGTGGTTTAGAATCACGTTGTCAATATGTGCTTTGTAATACATGAACTATGTTATGTAATACTACTTTTGACCTTTCCATTCCTCTGTAGGCATTGTTCCACTGCGATCAGGTCCAGTACACCCTGGTTCCTGTGACAGGATGGCAGGACCTTAGTACAGCATTTCTGGAACATAAAGAACAGGTGTTAACTTTTTCTTTTCTTTTTTTTAATTATTACATGTCATTTTTAAATACATTTTTTTCCTGTCTATCACCATGTCTTGTCATCTTATCTGTTGTCATCTTATCTGACTCACATGGGTCTTAGAAATGGGCATACTATTTCAGTAGTGAACGCTTGGGTAATCTCAGCTAGCTACACTTGTTAAACTTCATGCAAAAATTAACAGCTAATAACACAAAATTGGTGGTATAACAGTTAGCACGACCGCTCCACAGTACCAATGTCTCCAATTTGATCCTGACCTTGGAGTTTATATGTCCTACCTGTGTGTATTTGGGTTTACTCTGGGTGCCGAAGTGGCCACAAGCATGCATAAATCGCCCCCGCCCCCTGCATTTTGTCCATCATCACCAGTGTTATCTCAGTGGCATTAATTAGTGGACTGCTTGTAATGTTACTAAGCCCAGTGCTCTTTAGTATTTATACAGCTGCTTTGAGACAAGGTTCAATATAAATACTATATATAAATACACTTGACTTGATACATAGCTGTGCACATACGGAGTTGAACTTCAACCTGCCAATTTAACGGACAGATGCATCATTAAGCTTAAGACTCAGCAAGAATGCAATGACTTGCAATTCTTACATACATTCTGGAAGGCTTAAAAACACACCGGTGAGTTGAGTCACAAAGTGTAAATAATACCCAACCGTAAATTGCTTTACTGCAAATAGAGCTGAGAATGAAAGAGGTGAAAGAGCTGTGTTTTATTTGAGTAAAATAAGCCCACATGCCTGTAGAATCAAGAAAGCCATGCACAAATAGCTAGAACATGAGCAGAGAAAAAGAAATGGCATCTTCCAATGCATCACAGAAAAACGCTTTATATTGTAAATGTGTTTGTGCGAGTAGGTATGGATGGACCAAGCGAAACAATACACTGTTCGTATCTTAGCAATTAAATAAAACATAATATAATTAAATGTTTTTTTAGGATGGTGGTAAAGCAAAGAAAATCAAAATGTGGCATATATTTTGGTGCTGCAGAGAGTTAAAAGGGGTGTTAATAATTAGTGTCATTTTGGACATGGAACATAATTGGGTGAATGTTTAGTGACTGGTTTTGATTGTGAGATGCTGTAAACAAGTCTCAAAATAATTTTGTTTAATACTCAGTGTTTTTCTTCTAAAAGAGCCACACCGCTGAAGTCCAAATGTATGAATTTATTCCTCTTTTTGTGTACAGTACCACTTTTTTGTCCTAATTAATTGTGGAGCAAATGCGGACCTTCTGGAAACTCTCCAGCCTGAAGACGACACGATTTTTTTTATCTGTGACACACACAGACCTGTTGATGTGGTGAACGTCTACAATGACACTCAGGTAGATACACCCGCCCAGCTATTTCAATTAGGTCTCGTTCTAAATGTGTCTCGGTATCTGCCTAAAATTTCTTCTCATTCCAGATCAAACTGCTAATTAAGCAAGATGACGATCTCGGTGTGCCCTCCTATGATGACATTTTTCGTGACGATGATGACGACAGTGATGGCGGGGATTCTGGGAATGAGAGTGACGGTGGCTCTGAGCCCTCTGGTAAACGGCGGCGCTTTGATGAGGTACATTATCACACTTTCTGCTGAAAAAAAAAAAGTGATCCTTTGTCATTGATTTAATCTGATGCTTGAATCTCTTTCTCAGGGTGCATTGGAAAGGAGAATAGAGCGGCAGCGGGCTAAGAGAGAGTGGGAGGCTCACAGGTCTGTAACCTTGAAATAATATTTCTAACTTCATTAATGCATTCAGCATACCGTTGTAGGTCTCATGAAGGCATGTGCCTTTTCAGGAGGGATATCCTGTTTGACTATGAACAGTACGAATACTTTGGCACTTCAGTAAGTATATGAGTCTGTAAGGCTTTTTAAGTCGTGACTGCTCATTGTATCATGAGTTGCTTTTGCCATGTGATTTACTAACTACTGTTTGCATTATACAGGCTGCAATGGTAATGTTTGAGTTGGCGTGGGTTATGAGCAAAGACACCAAGGACATGCTTTGGTAGGTTTTTTAACAAGGAAAATGCAGATGTGTATATACAAACCTCTGTTCTAGAAACAGAAATGCCATTTCTGACAAATGTGTTTGACAGGTGGAGTGTAATTGGTTTGACTGATCAGTGGATTCATGAGAAAATAACACAGTAAGACTTAGCTGTTTATTCTGTGGGGGTTTTTTTTTTTGGTCATTTATAGAACTAATAATTCTGTGTTCCGGTTCCTCGTAGTATGAAGTATGTAACAGACATAGCCACGCTCCAGAGGCATGTATCTCGCCATAATCATCGTAATGAGGATGAAGAAAATTCTGTCTCTATCGACTGCATGAAGATCTCATTTGAATACGAGTATCCTATCAAGGCAGAGATTTAGAAACGCTGTGATGACACTCTGTTTTGTGCCTGTGTGCATCTTTGTTAATCCCCTTAACTATGTGTCTAAGCTTGAGACTGGCCTTGTATCAGCACTGGTCTTTATATGAGAGCATCTGTAACTCGTGCTACACCTCCTGCAGTTTTAAGCTCTGGTCTATCAATGGACAGAAGAAACTACAGGAGTTCCTGGCAGACATGGGGTAAGGGAACGTTATCTGTACTCTCACATGCAAGTTGTGCTATATAGTTGTGATTATCTGCACTGAAACATGTATAAAAAGTCTGTAAGCCTTTTTATTTTCATAGAACACAAACTATCTGGGAAAAGTTTCAACTATTCTTCAACCGTTCAAAAGCTGTCACCATGGTGCCCGTGTGTAGCGGTGCCCGTGTGTAGCGGTGCCCGTGTGTAGCTCTGCCCGTGTGTAGCTCTGCCCGTGTGTAGCTCTGCCCGTGTGTAGCTCTGCCCGTGTGTAGCTCTGCTCGTGTGTAGCTCTGCCCGTGTGTGCGCGTGTTTATATATGTTCCTACATTTTGGTCTTAACATGAATAATCAATAATAAGCCTACATTTTGAGGCCAAAATGTGGGGTAAAACCCAAAACTGCTAAATCAATGATAATAATTTTAAACAGTGGTTTAAACTTGTTTCCCAGTTAGCTTGTGTTTAATGTAAATCTGTGGTGGCCTAGTGGTTGAGGTACTGGTACTGGACTATGGACCAGAAGGTCCTGGGTTCAAATCTTGCCTCTGCCACGGTTGAGTCCGTAAGGCCTTTAACCTGCAATCTGACCAGGCCTGGTGAAATGTGGTAGATTAAAACAAAACTTTTTCAATTAAGAAAATAAAAACAAGACCGAAGCAGTTTGTACAGCTGTGTGCTAGTTTGGGTGTTCTATCATGACTGATGACTAAAGTTCTGTCTGAAATGGATGCAGAATTATCTTGTTGGTAAATGAAGTTTCATTTATTTAAAGCAGTAGCTAATCTCCTTCTCTCAGGCTCCCACTGAAACAGGTACGACAAAAGTTTAACTCCATGGACATGTCAATCAAAGAGAATCTGCGTGAGGTAATTGAGGAATCATCTAATAAATTTGGGTAAGTGAACTGCTACTTTCATACCGAATTTCCAACTGTGTTCATAATGTTTCCTGTTCCCAAGGCTGATATAAACTGTTTTGTGCGGGTAAAGGATGAAGGACATCCGTGTGCAGACTTTTGGTGTACACTTTGGCTTCAAGAACCGTTTCTTGGCCAGTGATGTAGTGCATGCTGCTGCAGCCCTGCTGGAAAATGTGGAGAAAGATGAGAGTGCTGCCGACAGTTTCATCAAAGCTATAGACTGCCTCTCGAGGTAGGAAAAATAGCAGTACTGTCACAGTTGATCAGAATCTCAGCTCCAGAGTTACTTGCAATGCTGGCTAAAATTATGCAAAAATGTAAACGAGTTATCTTTATCACACTGAAACATGAGAGATAGCTTTATATAAAGGTTCCCAAACTTTATCTGCAGTATCCTCTTTTTGTAGGTAACAATATGTTCAAGCCTTTCTGTATTAGGGGTGAGCAATATGATCGTTTTAGACGTGGAGAGATCTCAATGATCTGAATCTGGGATTCCCATGACTATCATATTGTAAATAAATTATTTGCAGTCAAGGCATCCCTAGTTGTATCGAAAACCAGATTTTCAATTACCAGTATGTGTTCTTTAATGACTGCATTTCATTCTGTGAAACAGGCTGCAGATTTAAATGGTCGTTGACCAGAAATGACCATAGTCACAAAGTATGTTCATGCTACTGTAGAGCCAAAGTATAAATGTGCATATTGCACATGTAAACATACATTTATGTAAACATAAATAAACACACATTCCCACATCTTAAATAGTAAAAAAAAAAGTAGGTTAATTCAGAATAACACTAGTAGGTCATCAGAGTTCAGAGGTTATACATGCATGTACTGTAGGTCAAGCCCGCTTGTAATGTTAAGCAATGTAAAGAGATATTCATGGAAAAAAAAAACTTAAAGTAAACGAAACATATATGACACGGTTACAACAAATTATAATAAGAAATGTGTATAAATATTAAGACCTCAGTCGTTAAAGTGAACGGATATTGATTGGATAGTCATTAAATGGCAAGTACCTGTATTTGGAACTGGGTTAGGGTTTTTTTTTTAACAGTGTATATGTTGCAAACAACTTATTTGTACACTATCCAAAGTCAGAATTGGCAGATTGAACCAATCCTCCAAAAACGCTCCAAAGTACAGTGAAAGGTAGATCTAGGTAGGTTGCAACAATTGCAAATCAACCAACATTCACAGACATTTGAAAGACTGTTTACCTTCCAAAAATATGATACCCGAAAAATACAGGTAAATTAAACAAAGAGTGCAAAGAGAGTCTATAAATACTTGATTGTTGATCCTACTTACCAAGGTACAAATATTTATCACTAATACCAAAATGAATAATGTTCGGTATGTTTGTCACTACTAGTGATTTATTTATTTATTTATTTAATGCTGTGACCAGACATCAGATCCATATTTGAGCTTTACTTTTCTTGCAATGATATTAGTGGACATCTACAACTTGCTGGTGATAGTATGTTTTGATACTGTTTAATTTTGCTGGGAACTATATTAATTTTTCTTAAGCGTTCTATTATCCTACATGTTGTTAACTGATTAATATAACGGGCCATTTAATGTAGCTATTTTATGTTGTTGTTTGTAGGAGTAACACCGAGAGGCTAAATTTTGGAATTGATTTGGCTAAGAAAAAGCTGAAAGCCATTCAGCAGACAGTAGCCAGCTGTATTTGCACCAATCTTATTATCTCACAAGGGCCCTTCCTTTACTGCCATTTACTAGAGGTAATCATCTTTTTATACTACTAAGACGCTTAGGCTTGGAGGCCATTTCTAAATGTTGTGACGAGAACATGCAATGTGATTGTATTAATTTGCTGTATGCTGAATAACGTCAGGGCACACCAGATGTCAAGCTCTTCTCCAAGCCGTTGGCCCTGACTCTGGTGTGCAAATACCTGCTCAAAGCCTTCATCTGCTCTGTAAGTCCTAGATATTTTGTTCATATGCAATGCATTAATGTGGCTATGATGAGTGGCCAATCAGTTCATTCCAACAGTTTCCTTTTTGTTGTTTCAATTAAGCAAAGGCATTTGACATTGTAATGCAGAATAGAAATGTTGGTTTAGTGAATTAACTTTGTTGTAGTACAGTCAGCATTTAAGTCGTTATGTTCTAGTGTTATAATGGAAATCATGTTCAATAATAATGACTAGGTATTATTTTATTTTTAATGTATTATTATTTTTTTGATGTTATTTCAATATGAACTTAACATGTTAAAATGAATAATTCAAAGTGTAACGTTTGTGGCACACCACTAAATGACTTTACACGTGTGTTTTAGACTCGAAATAAACGCTGCAAACTGTTGCCACTCATTATGGCTGCTCCCAAGGATGTTGAGAAAGGCACTGTGATAGTCTTAGGCATTCCACCGGAATCTGAGACCTCGAACAAGAAAAAGTAAGTCTTTCCATATTTAGAAAATGGAGATCTACATATCTACATATCAGTCTGAGGGATATACTTATTGGTTTTCCACCAGCTTCTTTGGAAGGGCCTTTGAGAAGGCAGCTGAAAGTACAAGCTCCAGGACATTACATGATCACTTTGACACATCAAGTGAGTAATTTGCAATTTATTATACATGTACAGTGTTCCTTCGTTTATGGTCGGGGGTTCCGTTCCAGGACCACCAGGATAAACAACAATCTGTGAAGTAGGGACGCTATATTTATTGAAGTATTGAAGTACTATTTTAGCCGTAGAACTTGCAGAACGTTTGGGTGGAATCGTAGGGCTTGAAAGAATTCAGTCTGTAATGAAACTTTCACAAACGGCGAACACAACACCGCAGATAAAAACGTATCATGTCGGCAAGTAGAGACTCAGGCTCAGATGCTCTAACCTTACTTCTCGTTTTTGGTGTGGTAAATAGTAAATATGCTATTTACTGTAAATCATAATATTTTAGGATTTATAACATTCCTTTATTGTTAGAATGAATATTTAAAATTGTGATTTTTTTTTTTACGCATGTGCAGATCGAGTTCCGCGAAATACCGAAAATCCGCATTAATATTTTTTGAAAACCCACGATGCACCGAGTCTGCGAAAGGTGAACCGAGAAGTACCGAGGGAACAATGTATTGTCAAAAAGGTGTATTTTAAATGTGATGCCTATTAATACATTTGAACAGTTTAAATTTACGAAACCCAATTTAGTTGTGTTCTTAATTAGTTAAGTTCTATTCAATTTAGTTAAGTTCAATACAAGATTTTTAAATGCAACACAAAAGTAACCTGGACCACCAAACATGGTGTCATAACATTGTTGACTTAACAATGAAGACTTGAATGAATAACTGAATCTGGAATGTAGGTTCAAGGGTCCAACCTCTGCTGTCTTTCTCCAAAATGGCTGACGATACCCTTTTAATATATGTGCCACCAGGTGGCAGGCCTACTTTATTGGGACTCTGTGAGAGGAGGGTTTCACATATGTACACACTGTAGGCAGGGAGAGTAAACGAAGATTTAATTATAAATTGCAGATTAGGCACAATAGTAGATTAAATTCCAAATTGTTGGATTTTGTTTCCCTTCCCATTTCACTGTCCTTTCTTCTTCTTTGGAAACTTTTTATATACTGTAGATGGAAATCTGTATAAAGTTTACTGTTAAAACCAAATTCACTCATCTGAGAAGAGTAAGAAGATGTTTGAAGTTATAGTCCGGGGTCTCTGTAACTCAGCCAAATTACCTTTCAGAGTTGGCAAGCAATTCCTTTATCGACTTGTTAATTAGAAGAGCAGGGCAGGTTAAGAACTGCCTTATTAGGGAGAGGGAAAGCTTTGAAATTGTCAAAAGTCTCTGAGGTGTTCAGTACAAACCATTCCTTTGCTACTCATTATCTTTGCAGATTTCGTGCATGCATGCTTCAAACAGTGGTAGTTGAAAGTTTATAAATCAATATGACTGCATACATATGAAAACATCAGATTTTCCAAAAGTTCTAAAAGTAGATAAACTAACCTAATCAAACAAATTAAGAAAAAAAAGAATATTCTTGCGCATTTATTTATTAAGGAAAATTATCCAATATAAAATATATGTGAGGGGCAAAAGCAAGTGAACCTCTAGGATTAGCAGTGAAATTAGAGTCGTTTTCAATTATAGGATGGCAATTAGGTAAGAATGGCATAATGTGGTATTTAAAGAACAGTGTTCTTTCAGAAGGTGATCTTCAAAACATTTGTGGAAGATGTCATTTTACAAACAAAGGAGCTTTCTGATGACTTCAGCAAAAGAGCTGTTGACGCTGAAAACAATTCCAAAACCATCTCTATAGTTTGGACCAATCTAATCCATAGTGAGTCAGATTGTGTATGATCTGAGGAATTTCAAGGCCATTGTACCTCTGTCGACCAACAAAGATCACTGTATGAGCAAGATGTGTAATAGTCTGTGAGGTCACAAAGGAACCCACTTCTAAGTGGCTAAAAGCCCCTTTCACATTTGAAAATCTTTGTACTAATGAGTCCACCGTCAGGGGAACAATGAACAACAAAGATGTGCATCGCAGGGTTGTCAGAAGAAAGCCATTGAATATTCCTACACACATGGAACATGGACAATCCGGAAGATGCATATTGAGGGTGGTTTAGACCAAAATTGAGCTTTTGAGTTTAAGTGTGATGCATTGCGTCTGGAGAAAGAAAATAGAATAGTTCTAGAATATTTACCTTATCCCATCTCTCATGCGTGGATTTTGGCAGTATCATGGTTTAAGCCCGTTTTGCTGCTGCTGGGCCAGGACAACTTGCCATAAATTACGGAACAATTCGTTACAAATTATAACACCAAATACACACAGAAAATATCAGGACACCCATCGGTGAAAAGAATCTCTTAAAATGTGGGTCCTGCAGCAAGATGGTGACCCTAAGCATACAAGTTATTCAGCCAAAAGCTGTCAAAGACTAACAATGCTTTGGTATCCCGAATCAGAAATATTATGGAAGCAGTACATCTAAGCAAACCTACTAACCTTCCAGAGTTGAAACTGGAATGGCTTAAAATTCCTCCAAACCAGTGTGCAAGACTGGTTGACTTTTATGTTTGCAGTTGCAGTTATTGGTTTACAAAGGGGGTCATGCCAGATACTGAAAGCAGAGGTCCACTGACTTTTGCTACACACAGGTGTACACAGTGTGAGACCAAAAAAAAACAATTAAAAAAGGATGTTGGCACAGCGTTGGCCATATAGTACACTGCTCGCAAAATTAGGGGAGATTTCATAATGATTCTTTTTTTTTGTTTGTTTGTTTGTTTTTTAGAGCAGTGTATATACCAGAACATTATTGCCACTCACAGAGTGGAGGCAATCAGTGAGTATCATTGATTATCTTCTGGAACGCTCCCATTCAGCAGTAACGAGCACCTAGTGACAGTGGTCTGAGGAGAGACATATCACAGACCAACATATTGGGTGCCCAAGGCTCATTGATGTGAGAGGTCAACAAAGGCAGTCCCATCTGATACCAACTCACATAAGGCCTACTGTGGCACAAGTCTTAAGTGTTTAATACTGGTTTGGGGAGTAATGTGTCACAACACCATGTGCATCACATCCTGCTAATTATGGGGCTGTGTATCCACAGATCAGACAGAATGCTAGCTACGCAAATCCCTGCTTACTATCGCCGACATGCGTGTCAGAACTCGACTTTGGTGCAATGGAGGAAGCTTGTCTGGTCCATTAAGCCCTGTTTTCTTGTATCTCACATGGGTGTCCATGTTCAACACTGTGTTGTTCTTTTGGGAAAGCCTATTTCCAGCCGTTTGACACATGCCGTCTGTTTAAACATTGTTTTGGACCAGATAGTCATAATATGGCTACTCTATGTATGTGTGTAATTGTAAAATAGTATAAGTGTAGTTTGACCATGGTTCTTAATTGTAGGCGTTTCATTTTTCGAAAAATTTGATTATTTGATTCCTCAATCCAAATAAAACCTAAAACTAACAAAGATAAGCTGATAGCCTTGTGCTATATCTGTATGTCTGTGTTGTAATCTTGGTTAAATATGAATAGATGACCTGTGTTACTGTGTAGTCATTATACCATTGATCAGACCGCAAACATAATGGTGGCCTAAGACTTTTGCACAGTTCACACTACAACATGTCACAGTGATATACAGGTAAGTTTTCAGCACGCACTTGTGCATACCGTACGTTGTGCCAGCTTATCGCAGCATGTTTTTTGGAATATCAACGCATGTATTACTTGCGTTTCACAATATTTGTATGCTCTGTCTTGCCCTAGTTATCGAGCTAAAGATGGAGGACAAAGGAAAGTTTCTTGACGCGCTCATCACCCTCTTGTCATAATGCCCCGCTACGTGCTCGGGGCCTTCCTCAAACATTACGTGCCAAAAGAATGTCTAGCACCTGACTCGGACTCTCACAGAAAAACAATCCCCTTCATGACTGGAATTTTACATTCTTGGAGTGTAAATGTTAGATTTGCAATGTTCTCGGTCAGTTTAGTGTCACATTCCTTTTCCTTCCTATTTTTATGTGTATAGTGTGAATATTATATGCCCTCCTGGAGACTTCAGCCAATAACGGCCATATTAGTCATGCTTGTTTCCTTGAATCTGAATCTGAAAAAGTCCATGAACTCCTGTGTATTATACTGTACTGTGCACCCATTTCATTTGATTGTTTTAATGTTTTGTTTTTACTTGTGTATCATGTCTTCAGTAATAAATGCAGTTTTATTAAATTATCATAATTTATCTGTTGTGTCTTCATTGTCAAGGGTAGATAATTTTGGGTCACAGTGTATGGCTTGTTATTTTTATCTGCCCATGCACCACTGTTTATTGAAATTGCATGTTGCTCTCGTAGAACATCTGTTCAAACAATATCTACATATAACATAGATGTTAATCTATAAAAATCTTTTTTTTTAACGGATGTTTATCTGATTAAACAGAGCAGGGAGTTAGTGCAGAAGTTTGTAATTCATGTCTGTCTGTGGGACTGAACTCACAAAAATTAGGGGATATTTCATTATGGGATATTTCAGTTTGAAGCCTCGCCTTCTTTTTGAGAGCAGTATTATGGAACTGCAGTAGCCTAGTGGTTAAGGTCCTGGACTCTGGACCTGAATTCTTCTTTAAACAAGGCCCTTGACTCACCATTTCTTAAGTTATAAGACTATCAGTTATACATCACTGAATAATCGTCCTAATCTGCTAAATGCTCTAAATGTCTACCTTCTTTATGGGTGGTGTGCTTGCTTGCTATTTCGCTCATATTTGGACTAGATACTGTTTGCGTATCAGCTGACATATGTAGCAGTGCAGTCTCTGGTACAGAAGGTTTTATCAAACACATGCAGAAATGGCGTGAGTAGACTGAATGCTGATCAATGTTTGGCTCGCATTATGCTCCTTGTAAGCAACAAGATGATGATGAGCATGAGCACGTCTTAACGCTTGGGTAAATTCCAAGCATTAAATCTGAGGTACGCAGTCTGAGGGTGCTGTGTAAATTACAGAAGAGATGTGGATCCGTTTCTGTATGTGACAAAGTGGAAGTGCAGCGAGAGAAAAGCGGAGTAATACGGCGTCTTTGCAACTCTTAACATAGCAGAGAAACGAGGGAAAAAGGAAAATCCTGCATCTTTGCATTGCAGCGTGCTTCTGTCAGTCCATTGCTTTCTTCTGAAATGCCTGTTTATCAGAATTACAATAAAAAATATGTTGCACCTGTTACCATAAAGCCAGTTGGTAATTCCATATATGTGTGGTAGTGAAATGTAGCACCAGCACCGAGTTTCCTGTATGGCAAAAAAGTAGGTAAGTACTCCCAATAGCCAACTCCTTTCAACCAAGCTACAAGCTACAAGAATGGCGAGTGCCGAAATCTTTAGTGCACAAATGTTCTGTTTTATTTTTGTGAATGCATTTTTGACAGTTTTGATTATATACGAAACTGATTTTTCTATTGTAAGTCAATGAACACTTCAGCATCACCAGTGCTGAAATGTGTCATCAAAATACTTTGATCTGCACACAAAGAAGCTCTCAACCCCACCCTACTAATGACAGGCTAGAGGTGTTTGTTATAGGTCATTATCTTTGAACCAGCAAAAATAACCATTTATTCTTTCCGTACAGGTCATGAGTTTCCAGGTAGCTTGCTCTTGCATTGCTCACATGGTCTGTATTTACTGTATGAACTATCTCTAATGCATGGCAAAATCAGATGTGTTGTCTTTATAAATGGATAGATAGAGTACTTTATATTGCTACAAAAAATAGGGGATACTGAAATATCCATGTGATTAAATATGGCCTAATGTTTGTGATATATATATATATATATATTAATATATATATATATATATTGTGCAGTTACCTACAGTGATAAAAATAAGTATTTGATACCCTGGCGACTTAGCAAATTTTCCGATCTACAAAGTATGGAGAGGTCTGTAATTTTTTTAGCGTAGGTACCCTTCAACGGTGAGAGATAGAATCTAATATGATTATTAAATAATTAAATTGAATTTTATGACATGAAATAAGCATTTCAGACATTTTGGAAAACATAAATTAATATATCTGGTACTGAAACCTTTGTTTGCAATTACAGATGTCACACATTTCCTGTAGTTCCTGCAATTTCCTCCAAACAGATCTTCTTTAGACCTTCTAGGTTTCGGGGATATCACTGTCACTGAACATTGAGTTTCAGCTCATTCCAAAGATTTTTTTATTGGGTTCAGGTCTGGAGATTGGTTAGGCCGCCCCGGGTCCTGTCCGTCATCTGTCTGTCAAGCAGGCTGTGCCAAGGGTGTGTTGGCTTATCTGTTATCATGACAGTTAGCTACAAGAAAATGCATGTAGTTGAATTTATTAATATTGCTGTATGTTAAACATTGACATGGTATGTCTGTTTGTTTATCCCATTTGTTTTACACCCTCATTGAGCGCTCTGTCACCTGGAGGATTAGCTGGATTGGAGGATCAGTGAAAAACTAAGCTATGTTTGTATGGCAGTATCAAACTGGGCTGCTTGTGTAAAAGGACTAACAACCCATGACTTGGCCTCACATATTCCTGGGTGTGAGTATAGTGGAGCTGTGGGGGAGAATTTTTGCAGAACTGAGCTCTTCTGTTTACACTAATCCTCTTAGTCCATTTAGATATGGTAGCTCTTGCCAAGGTAGAAACAGTCAGAACTGCACACCAGCTGTTTAATTCTTTTCCAGGAAACAGCAACTACCTTATATTTAGCGGTACAATATACAACCCCAATTACAATGAAGTTGGGACATTGTGTAAAACATAGATAAAAACAGAATATGATGATTTGCAAATATGTATCACCTCATATTCAATTGAATACACTACAAAAACAAGGTTTTTAAGGTTCACACGGATTAAAGTTAATTGTTTTTGCAAATATTCACTCATTTTGTGTTTGATACCTGCAACGCATTCCAAAGAGTTGGGACAGGGGCAACAAAAGACTGGGAAAGTTGAGGAATGCTCAAAAAACACCTGTTTGGAATAATCCACAGGCAAAGGTCATGATTTGGGTATAAATGGAGAATGGTTCAATCATTCACAAGCAAGGATGGGGTGAGGTTCACCACTTTGTGAACAACTGCATGAGCAAAAAGTCCAAAAGATTAAGAATAACGTCATCGCACAATTACATGTATTTGAGGATTTCATCATCTAGAGTGCATAATATTATCAGAAGATTCACTTAATCTGGAGAAATCTCTGCAAGTAAGCAGCAAGTCTGAAAACCAACATTGAATGCCTGTGACCTTTGATCCCTTAGGCAGCACTACATTAAAAACCGACATCATTCTGTAATGGATATTATCACATGGGCTCAGGAACACTTCAGAAAACCATTGTAAGTGATCACAGTTCATC
>JAUZST010002185.1:0-18297 GCA_034779995.1 Parotocinclus haroldoi | reverse complement strand
TTATCCAGTGGGATCTGATACCTTCTCTTGACGGACTGCACTTGAACAAAATCAAGAAAGTGGTGGGCGTGGTCACCCCCCGCTGGTTTTGCTCTTGTCAACACAACTTTTCGGATTTCCTGACCTTTGACTTGTGGCTTTTTTTTCTTATTCGCTTCTCACGTACTTTGGTTTGATTAAACGGAATTTTGGTCCAAATAAGCGAATAACATTACACGTATATAATAGGATTTATTTTGGTACTTTCGTGTTTCGGATTTGGTCTGAATAACCGGTGGTCCAATTAAGCGGATTCGACTGTATTTCATATTTACCCTAACATTTCAAAATTACCCTCATTTTAGTGACCAGTATATTTCATTATGCTTAAGGTTATATATTTTTTGCAGAAAATAAAGGGTTAACAGGCTTTCAAGCACCACTGTATGTTTTCCTCATGTTATATTTTCAATATGTGTCTCAATTTCAGTGAAGTTATTTCACCACATACACTGTATACTCTGTTAAACGCTACTAATTTGATGAATTCTGGCTTCTGGTTGTAGTTGATAAAGCTGTGTACATGGTGGGCAGCTATGGGCCGAGGGTGGAGGAGCATGAGTTTCTCACTCCGGTGGAGGAGGCTCCCAAGGGCATGCTTGTGCGCGGGATTTACCACATTAAGTCCTACTTCACCGATGATGACAAGACGGACCACCTGTCCTGGGAGTGGA
Organism: Parotocinclus haroldoi; assembly: GCA_034779995.1. Classification (NCBI taxonomy): domain Eukaryota; kingdom Metazoa; phylum Chordata; class Actinopteri; order Siluriformes; family Loricariidae; genus Parotocinclus; species Parotocinclus haroldoi. The sequence goes on along the minus strand of JAUZST010002185.1, from coordinate 17,584 downwards.
ACCTACAGATCAAGAAGAACTGGGACAGTACAGAGTAAATTGGCTGTGTAACAAATATTATTGCGCCATCACACAAGGCCTACAATATGTAGGAGAGGCGTACAGAAATAGATTTGGACAGGTTTGGTTTAAAAATTCAACATATACATACAGCACTTAAATCATTCACTCTAAGGGATGGCAAAGAAATACAACAATAGGTTTGAGAGGAGACTTATTTACTACATACCATATAAATGACAGAGAATCTTCCTGTGCCCATACTCTCAGGTTAGTTTGTGTGTTGAACTATCAATGTGTGTATTACAATGTCTTGCAATGCATTTATAAGCCCTTGCCAGAGCTTGAGAGAAGAAACATGCATGCTTTTAGTGTGAATCGATTGTGCAAGTGGTTAGAATCTTTTATTGACACAATATCAGGCGTTCATGAGGTGTTGGTTATTTGGTGGTGGTTAGTTCATTCTTACATCCAGTACTGTTTTACACTGTCCCTCATGCAGCACAAAGGGCAAGAACCTTTAGACTTGACTTAAATTTGAGAGCATAGTTTTGACAAGCACAAATTATTTGGGCACATTAAAATACAGTATTGACTTTCAGCAAACAATTTGTCAATTGTCAGCTGTATGAGAATACTTTGCAAGAATTTCAGGTTACAAGCAAAATACATGACAGTTTTAAAGCTCAAAGCATTCGCTTTTGCAGCGCTTTTACAGGTGACTGCCTCTGCACCACTTTCTTTACTTTTTCAGGTTTAATCTTCTCATGCTTTTTGCTACAATTATATTACCGTAAATAAAGAATCAAAATCAAATTTTCATTTATACAAGTTGGAACACACGGACATCTAGTATGTCTGTATGGCCTCTTCCTAGTAATTTGAACAGGTAACTTTTAAGAATTACATGTACCATGCTGTAAAATATCACATACAGTTTTTAATCATGGCTCCAGAGGATGTTTTATTTTTAAATAAATTAATGAAAATGTTAGAGAAGATATATAAAGTGTCTTGATAGAAATCCTTTACGCGTTAGATTATTGACGCTGGGTCTCCACAGTTAAAAGGTTAGGTCTATTAAAAAATTCTGCCAAAGTAAATGATTACTTCACTAATAATTTTCAAAAATGAATAAGCCTCTGATCACACATCTATTTTCATAATTAAATGTTGTCCTGGATCTGCATGTGTATTTTTTTTTTTTATTGATTATTCTATTTTTTGTAACCTGTCGAACATTGACAGCAGGGATCAAATGACGGTATGGCTGTGGTCTGTGTTTGTGATATGTTAAATGTCATAATTCAAGAATTACTGTATTTTTCCTGCGTTATGCATTTCTTAAAAGTGAATTCAATCGATTAAAACTTTGCTTCATCCATTCATGTTGTATCTTAAGTTATGTTCACAGATAACAGTGTACATACATATTAGACCATCATAAGTTGGATAAGAAGATCCACTGTGGGAAAATGTACAATTTGAACAGTTTTGACATTTACATGTAGACACTTTTCCAGTGCTTATCCAGACTTACATCTGACACAATCTTATATTCCAAGCAGTTGTTGGTTCAAGGCCTCACTGAAGGACCTTACAGTGACAGCCTGGCAGAGGTGGGATTTAAACCCTAGAATTTAGGGTCCAGAGTCCAATACCTTAACCACTATTCTACCACAGTCCAGTTATCAGAGCACAATGGCTTTTATTTACCAATTCATCCTGGTATGTACTGTATATGTTACTCCTCATTAATGAAAGAGCTATTTGCAGCAGAGTGGCTAACACTGTTGCCTCACAGCCAGAAGGTCCTGGGTTCAGATGTAGCAGTCTAGGTCCTTTCTTTGTCTGGCTGGCTTTACTCTGGGTGCTTTAAGTTAATTGATTACTCAAGAGTCTCTTGTGTGTGAGTGGGTGTGTAATGTGTCTTATGATGGATTGGCACCAGCTCTCCTGCAACCCTGCCCAGGATTAAGTGGATAGGAAAGTAAATTAATGAATGAAACATTTACAGCAACTATTACAGCATATTACAATATGCAAAGCAAATTACCACAAACACAACAAACTGCCTTTTTTATCAGCACTGGACACCTGGGAGATACTTATGGGAGATACTGTATTTGAAGAAGTATAAGCGATGTCTCTTAAATACACCTTATAGCAAAATGTCTGGTTTTTTTTCATTGATTGTTCTTATATATACACTATATTGCCAAAAGTATTTGCTCACCCATCCAAATGATCTGAATCAGGTGTTCCAATCACTTCTATAGCCACAGGTGTATAAAATTAAGCACCTAGGCATGCAGACTGTTTTTACAAACATTTGTGAAAGAACGAGTCGTTCTCAGGAGCTCAGTGAATTCCAGTGTAACAAATACCTGTGCAACAAATCCAGTCGTGAAATTTCCTCGCTCCTAAATATTCCACATTACATAAAGTAAGGTCCATAAAGACATGCATGGCAGATTCTGGTGTGGATAAACTTGACTGGCCTGCACAGAGTCCTGACCTCAACTCAATAGAACACCTTTGGGATGAATTAGAGTGGAGACTGAGAGCCAGACTTCTCATCCAACATCAGTATGTGACCTCATAAATGCACTTCTGGAAGAATGGTCAACAATCCCAATAAACACACTCCTAAACCTTGTGGTGGTGGACCAACGTCACATTGAACGCTATGGATTAGGAAAGGGATGTCACTGAAGCTCATATGTGAGTCAAGGCAGGTGAGCAAATACTTTTGACAATATAGTGTAGCTTTACCACATGAATCCGCGCTACTGAAATATGTTTATGCACCAAATCATGGAACTCATTTGTAATATATTATGCTGAAGTGCCTGTAAATTTGGTGATATTGTTGGGAAAATCAGATTATGCATTTGTGAACTTTAAACTGGATTTTCTGCCATCAGTAAAATGCAACATTTGAGTCAAGCTGAATGAACATGTTCACAAGCCAAAGTGAATGTGCACATTGCAGAGGACTTGTGAAATTGGTGCTGGAGTAAGAGAAACGAGCAAGGAAAGTTTTTGACAAGAGGAACCACACATGCTTTGAACTTGGGATGTCAAGCTACCCACATGCCTCTGTCCATAGTGCATACTTTAAAGAGGGCACAAATATATACAGAAATCTACGGACTTGGAGTATCCTCGGATTTTGTACCAGTGTACCAGTCGTGAGTGCCGACAGCAATGGATAGGGAGACGTGAGGGCAAGACTACACCTTTAAATGACAGAACATGTTTCCGTCCTAATCAATGCTTGGTGGAACTTCCACCAAACTCTGAATACAAAGATGGCTTTTACTGTCAGAAAGTAACTTTTAGGTTGTTGCTGCTGCTCTTGTGAAGTGTGAATTTGCAGGTATTATAAATTGTATCTTATCTGCTCTCGTACAGCACTGTGCTGGAACTGGGCAGTGGATCAGGACTTACCGGGATAGTAGTGTGTCGAACTTGCAAGCCCAACAAATACATTTTCAGTGACTGTCATCAGACTGTGCTCCAGAGACTTAATAAGAACATTGAGCACAACGGTCTTACTCGGCGGAATGTCACTGTGTGTGTTGGAGAAGTGGACTGGGAAACCGTGACTGATGTGGAGCTGCAAAGATTCGAAGCCGACACCATCATAGCAGCAGGTGGAGATTTTATTTTGATTGCTAGTTTAACAATAGTTTGCCATCAATTCATGGAGTATTAATGTTTCTGTTTGATACAGATGTGGTTTATGATCCTGATATAATTGGCTGCTTGGTGAGGATACTGGCAAGAATTCTTAACTGCATAATTCAGGAAAGACATCCTGAAGCTTACGTTTGCTCAACCATACGCAACCCAGAGACATACAACTGCTTCAAGAAGGAACTAGGTGAGTTTATGGTCCATATGTTATGCCACATAGCAACAATGTTAAAGGAATAGAACAGGCATTCAATAAAATAGAAAAGTAACATCTGAAGTCTTCATGTACAGAAAAGGCTGGATTAAAACATGTTGTCATCACGAATCCTGTCACGCAAGTCTTCCCATACGACAGAATCTCTTCCGTAGAAATCATCAAGGTACACTGTTGATTGACTTGTTAAATACGTATGTACATCATATTTACACGTAGTGTGCTTCTTAACACTTGCATTCAAGTTTTGTCCAATGGAATTGCTGATGACCCAAATGAGGTACATTTAATACATTAAAACATGTTGGTTTACCCTGTCTGAATCCCTGTGACCTGTCCTTATTGTTATTATTTATCCTGCCAATTCTCAGTCACAGTGTTCCTTAAACAGTGGCAGAATGTGTTGGTCCCAGTTCTCATCCCACCTTTGCTGCCTGCTCTCTCTCAGGTTCCTTCGGTACATGCTCAACTTTCCTTGGTCATTTGGAAAGTCTGAAAACATCATCTGGAGACATTAAACACAAAAACCTCATATTAGTGCTTTCATTGCAGTAACAAAACAGCAACAAAAAATATCCACACAAAGACTAAGACCCTGTTTACACGTGACTGTTTCATATTTTATCAGGATTTATTGTGTCCAGTCGAACTAAGCCACATAAGTTTGAGTAAATCCAACCCAAGGTGCTTTGTTATTGGATCCAAGTGCTCAATTGTTTGTTTATTTAATACTGCTCCTCAGCAAAGTTACATCAACTATATATATATATTTATATATATATATAGGGGTGGGAATCTCTAGGCACCTCATCTCACGATTTGATTACAACTCGGAGAGCAACGATTATCGATGCATCTCAAATCGTTTTTTTTTTTCTATAGTTTTTTTTTTCTTTACCATGCGACTACATGAAACAAATCCAGGATGAATTTAATTCCAATTTTTTTTTAGTAACAAAACAAATGGAATAATTTTAGCATATTCCATAAAACATATATAAATAAATAATCACATAAATGATCTGCCCTTTTATATAAATAAATGAGGTTAACATTTCTGAGCATAGACTCAAAATCCTGAGGAGCAAACAAATACATTTAAATGACGTAGAAAACAAATTCAGCTTTGGAGTAAAAAAGAACTAATAAGCATCTACAGAAAGAAAATCCAAAATGCTGAATTACTTCTTGTAAATAACAGCACTGAAAATAGAACATATAACACAATAAAATAATATCAGTGCGGGACAGTGCAAATGAGCTGATCACACATACGGACTGCTCAGGCGATCAAACCCTCTACTCATCACCGTCCTTCTGATCTCACACACCTGTTCCTTATTAGTTCCCTAATTAGTGCTTTATACTGTTGTGGATTATCCCTGACTTGCCGTGCTTCCGACCTGTATTTCCCACCTGGATTACTTCAATAAACGCCAGTTTTGTCTCTGTATGCTGCGTCTGGTGTTGCCATTTACCCGCTCGCATTACAGAGCTCAGTTAGTGAGTGCTAATGTTTCAGAACAGAAGCTCGTCTGCATGTTCAGATTCAAGTGTGTTCGATTATTGACATTTATTAATCGATTCAGAATCATTAACATCCGAATCGTGATGCATCTGAAGTTCAAATGTATATATATATATATTTATATAGTGTTGCTCGTAATTAGTACTTCCTGTATATTCCTTACCTTTAGCTGCTGAGACAGTTCAGATGAATCTTTAAAGATGAGCCCATTTTCCTCATGCTTCACCAGCTCATCCAAACTTGATAGAATAAAGAATTATTTAATAGTGAGACACTTTCTGATTATTTCAGGGAATAAAAACTACAAAAATAAATATGAAAAATGTGACAATTTGACATTCACACCATTCTGTGATGCCCTTTAACCCCAAAAGTTAGTATAGTATAGTACAGTACAGGGTGAGCCAAAAATCGCAGGACATGTCGGAAGCTACACAACATGGCTTGTCATCCACAGCCCTGGTTTCTCGGAATTTGGTTAGGAAGGATGCAACAAAGCTGTGTGAAATTGGTGGTCTTTCTGGGTGTCAGTTGTTGAAGTTAGTGGCTATGATACAGCACCAGTTTGCTACTTTCTTTGTTGATAGCTTCTGAACCACACGAGATAATGCAAATCTGATTGCAGCAATCGATTTCTGAGGCAATTATGGTCTTCTCTGATATGCTGCATGACCATATTCCCATTGGAAAATCTTGCCCTTGATTCAGTATGGTGGCTTTCACGATGCCGACCATGTTCTGGCCATAGCCTAAAAGATAGACCCACTTATCCATTACTTGCTGGGGTATTCAGATACATCATTTTCCATTTTGTTTCTGAAATAAGTGTCCTGTGGCTTTTGACTCACCCTGTATATGAACCCTAATAGCCAAATAAATGTAATTAATGTATTTCTACTTTTAGTGACTAACTTACCACTGGAAGCGTATGGCACAGACAGGCAGGCAACAACCAAACATGTCCACCACTTTCATAGGAAGGTCAAGACCACTTGAGGACTTGTGCAGGCAGACACCAAGGTCAGCTGAACCTGGAAACAAAAGATTACCTTGTTAAACAGTTTTATATACAAGCTAAAACAAATATTAAACTAGTGACAATATACCTGAATGATTACATACACAATACAGACAAAAGATTTTGGAAACCCAAAAGCTGCATCCCAAAACATGGGTATTAGCATGGAGTTTCACCCCTTTGCTGCTACAACAGCCTAAGAATTTGCAGTAGAATTTGGAACATCACTTTTGAAGGCAGGCACTGATGTATGGAGAATAACATTATTAGAAGTTTTTGTCCACAAATGATTGGCCATATAGTTTACATTAACTGGGATACCTAGATTAATTATTTGATCATTCTATTTCACTAATGGATGAGGGTCAGGACTGACTTTTTAACGAAAAATGCACAAAACCTTCACGATAATCCCTACCCACCCAATGAAGATTATATGATCATTTAAATGGAACCCTGGTTCCCCAGTGTTGCATGATGTATATTTATACAGTGGAGGAAATAATTATTTGATCCCTTGCTGATTTTGTAAGTTTTCCCCACTTCCAAAGATATGAACAGTCTAATTACAAGGGCAGGTTCATTTTAACAGTGAGAGAAAATTACATTGTATAAAATATATATAAATTGATTTGCATTTTGCAGAGAGAAATAAGTATTTGATCCCTATAGCAAACAAGACTTTATACAGTGTTCCCTCGTTTATGGCGGGGGTTACGTTCCAGGACCACCTGCGTTAAACGAAAATCTGCGAAGTAGGGACGCCGTATTTATTTAAGTATTTATACACTATTTTAGCCGTAGGACTGAGTAAATATGCTATCGTAGTGTTTTAACTGTTAATTAACAGTTTGTTTTATGTAGAAGTTCCGCAAAAACCCGAGAAACAGCAAAAATCCGTGATATATTTTTTTTTCATTAGGCCAGACTTTTTTGATTGCTTGTTTTGCGGATCTGCCGACGATTATATTTGAAGAATACAAAAAGAAATTTTTTTTTTTGGTATTTCTCGGATCCAGAACCAATGGTTGAAATTCAAAAGAATCCGGTGGAGAGCCAACCATTTTCTTCTGTTCTTTTAATTTTTTTCCAGATTTAATTTAATTGTAGGTTAAAAAAATTTTATTTTAAGTGCTGGAAAATAAAGATAATTTTTTTTTCTTCCCTCAGTGGATTCTTAAGTAGGACATACGAGAAACAAGCTATTAAAAAAGGTGAACCACAAAGTGGCAAGGTAACGCTGTACTTGGTGGTAAAACCCTTGTTGGCATGCACAGCAGTCAGACATTTTTTGTAGATGATAATGAGGTTTGCTCTCATGTCAGGAGGAATTTTGGTCCACTCCTCTTTGCAGATCATCTCTAAATCATTATTGGTTGACTTTCCTTGACACACACACACACACACTCAATCACAAAGGATTATAATCACCAAGCCATAAAAATATAATAATATAATAATATCTGTATATAATAATAATAATAATAATAATAATAATAATAATAATAGCATATCCGAGGGATATCCATCTATGTATCTATCCATATATCTATCTATCTATCTATGCAGGGTGGCGTATTTGGGGGTGGGAGGGGGTTTTAGTAGTTGGGGACCCTACTTGGACCACCTACCACCTACTTGTTTTTATGCACATTGTCCATTTTAGCAGTTTCCCTTATACATTGTAGTTCATAGTAGACACCAAAGACATGGGAATTGGAGCAGTTATCAATCGATCAATTCAAATTTATTTTCATAGCACTTTTTACAATGGAGAATTGTCTCAAAGCAGCTTTACAATCTTATATTATCTTAAAATGTCAATCCCAAGTTGACCAAGCCTAGGGCGACAGTGACATGGAAAAACTTCCAAGCTGCTTCTGGGAGAATCTCCAGTTGGAGTGACGCCTGCAATCAGACCTGCCTGGTGTTGGTTGTCCAGGTAACCAAAGCCACCCGCTACACTTCTCAGCACAATGAACCGGCGGACCTTTCCCAGGTGCCCAGCCAGTACCTAGATCTCCATGAAGCCTTCAACAAGGATTAGAACAGAATATTCGTAAAGGTTGAGAAGTGTGATTTCCATGTCCACACAGTCACATTCCCTGGATTTATCATTCAGAGGGGGAGCATCAAAGCGGATCTGGCCAAGATCGACTTGGCCACATCCACAACTATTTCTGAGTTTCGCTAATTTCTATCACCAGTTTATCCGGGATTACAGCAAGGTGGCAGATTCAACGGGTGGTCAAAGAGGTGCTGGGGACGGAGCTCGACCCCAGGGGTGGACCACCAAGCCATCTTTACGCTCAGCCAGGCCTGTCACTCTGCTGTGGGGATACTCCGCAAAGTTCGCCTGCCACCTGGGTAACCACCGTACGCTGGCTCTCCAGCAAACATTCTCCTGGTGTCCATACCAAGTCTACTGGACTTCACAATTTCAAAATTGTTGATGTGACTAGACCCCTACTGCCTCTGCATAATTTCCTTTTGCCTCTGCATAATTTCCTGCCAACTACAGTTGGTGCCAGTGCTCAGAAATGTCACTGGTATATCAGACGTTTTAATAAAGTATACAGGTGGTTTCAGTCAAGAAAGCAACCCATATTATCAACGAATTCATTCAGGTTATAATTTCTCATTGAACTATTTTTGGATATTTTGGCTAGTTTAAGCCAGGGAAATTCCTCTTCTTTGTATTTTTAAAAAGACTGTCTAAAGCTTTGCATCTTTTGGTTACAGAACAGACCTGTTCATCCAGTCTTCTTGTTCTGTTTCCTTGTTTTAATTCATTCTCATAATCTTGTTTTCAGCTAAGCTGTATTTGAAAGATGGTGATTTACAGGAGGGCATTAGGCGAAACACGTTCTTAGTAGCATAAACTAGTGGTGTCACGATTGATCAGCCACCGATCATTATCGGTCGTTTATCGTAACGAAGCATATGATCAGCAAAGTGATGTGATCAATGCCTTTCATTGCCAATCACAAAAAAACAGATCACCTGTACTTTGCAGCCCACAAAGGCCCTGTGGGCAGTGTTCTGTCCCCGCCCCCTCTCCTTTACACAGCAGCAAATCATAAACAAACATGTCTGCCATGTGTGACTTTGACATGGTCTGTGAGAGTGAGAGCGCATCTCCTTTATTTTTTCTCTTGAAAAAAGTTAGTAAAAACATGCCTTTGTCTCTAAAAAAAACAAACATCACAACTAAACTCTTAATTGTGGTGCTGCCTTTATTCTGTGATTTATCACTGGTATGTCAGAAATTGTAATAAAGTATACATGTGGTTTAAAAAAAGTCAAGAAAAGTCAACATAAAAAGTTGTAATTTTACACTGAACTATTTTTGGATACTTTTAGTTTAACCAAGGGGAATTCCTTGTCTTTGTATGGTTAAAAAGATTGTCTGAAGCTTTGCATCTTTTGGTTACAAAACAGACCTGTTCATCCAGTCCTCTTGTTCTGTGACGCAGAAAGGTTTCCTTGTTTCAATTAATTCTTATAATCTTCCTTTCCGCTAAGCTGTATTTGAAAGATGGTGATTTACAGGAGGGCATTAGGACTGCTGGCTTACAAACACTTGGCGGAATATGGTGAGTTCTCAAGGCTAAAACACACAGCTAAAATAACAAAGGAGTGGTTTTGGAACAAAACCATTCTTGACTGGCCCAGTCAGAGCACTGACCTAAACCCAATTGAGCATCTCTGGAGAGCGCTGAAAATGGCTTCCTACCAACCTTCACCATCCAACCTGATGGATCTGGAGGCTATCCAAATTACAAAAACAAAAAAGGGGAAATTTGAGATACTTCCCAAATCGAGTGGTGCAGATGAGTTCTGGAACTCTCTACTACTTTCAAAAAGTTTTTCCTTTCCACTGTCGCAATAGGCTTGCTCAACTTGGCCTTTTAAGATAATATAATATTGTAAAGCTGCTTTGAGACAATGCAACATTATAAAAAGCGCTATATAAATAAATTTGAATTGAATTCCTATGGTTTAAGCGCTCGCTATGGCGCATTAAGGGACGCGAGCGTACTTTCTGTGACGACGTGGCAATGGACAACGCCGGGGCTTGTAGTTCTAGATATATTCTAGATACCCCAGGCGTTCGTTATTACATCGTCAATTAAGCACCGAATATAATCCGCCTTACCAATTTCTCACCGATCTCGCCCGGGTATGAGGCAGGAACCCTAACAATTTCTACATGTCTGTTTTTTTTTCTGACAAGATGGGATGCTGAGTGTGCATTAATAAGAAATAAAAAGTTTTTTTTTATTATTTTAGCAAATGGCTGTAATTATATATATAGTCAATGCCGGTTAATTGGACCACTGGATAATCGGGCCAGCTGCTTATTCGGACCAAATTCTAAAGTACAGAAACAAATCTTATTATATACGTGTAATTTTATTCGCTTATTTGGACCAAAATCTCCGCTTAATCGGACCAAAGAACATAATTTTCCCACACCCTCCCTTATTGACTGTCTTTCTAAAATTAAGACCTGGCTTTCTCGCAACTTCCTCAAACTAAATGGAGATAAAACAGAGGTGGATTATTGCAACTCTCTTCTTTTTGGTCTTCTCCTCAAATCACTAAACAAACTTCAAATGGTTCAAAACTCTGCTGCACGTATTATTTCAAGAACTCCATCTCCATCATATCACTCCTGTTTTGCATCAGCTGCACTGGCTCCCGATTACACAACGCATACAGTACAAAATTTTACTCCTTACTTTTAAAGCACTTCATAACCTTCATAACCCTATATATCAGACCTTATTAATATCACCTCTCACTTACGGTCACTGAGATCATCTGCTTCCACACATCTGTCTGTTCCTATTACACGCCTTAGCACCACGGGGGGTCGGGCGTTCAGTAGCTCCGCGCCTAGATTATGGAATGCTCTACCTCCTGATTTAAGGAACTCTGACTCTATTTCACTTTTTAAGTCGGGTCTTAAGACGTATATTTTTAGATCTGCCTATAACCCATGATTGTAAATGCTATCTTCCGGTTTTATTGTTTTATTACTATTTTGTCTTATTTAATCCATGTAAGGTGACCTTGAGTGTCAGAAAGGTGCCATCAAATAAAATGTATTATTATTTATTATTATTAGACATTTAGCACTGAGGTCAAACATATTCGATTTGTCTGCCTACAGCAAATTCTTCCAGAGGTCCTGAGCCTTGACTAAATATATTTAATCTATGCAAAATGTATTTAATTGCAGTATGAACCTGAGATCTTCCATATTTTGTCTGGTTAACTTAGTTTAATTTATTAATAAACATCCACCTCAGGCCTGAAACACACTTTAGTTGGAATGGGGCAAATTTAGAGCTAGTAATTGTAAAAACTAAATAATTATGTGGTTTCAAGCAGGTGATGACAACATGTGATAATAACCATGATTTGGTACAAAAGCATCATCCAGGAAAGGCTGACTCTTTAATAAGCACAGATGGCTAGAGGATCTCCAGCTATGCAAAATATCATTAAACAATTTACGGAATTGGGTAGAATTTCAGTGCCTAAAGGTCAAGGGCACAAGCTTAAGCTGAACACCTTTGATCTTAGATTCCCCAGACGGTATCATGTACAGACTATTATCAGTAACAAGTCGGAGGCCAGGGTCAGTCATGGTATCGGTGACCAGTGCTCTTAGCGAAGGCATTTTTAGGAATGGCAACTTTACAAAGTGGTAAATGCTTTATGTTTTATTATTGTGTTGCAGAGCTGAAATGCAGGAATGGAAGTTTATTAACAAATTAAATAAAGTTGACCAGATAAAACATGAAATATCTCATGTTAAATATTAACACACTGTGCTTTTGGCTGTGTAATTAATCTGTAAAAATTCTGTATTTGTATATCTGCAAATATCTCGGATAATATATTATATTATAATTAAGAATTGTATTTACCTCAACATATATGTGTAATACAAACAGAATTAAATTAGCTTCAAAAGTAAAAAAGAAAAGTGTCGTCACAAAAAAGAAGCTTTGCTATATGTAATGTATGTTGTTCTGTAATTTCACCCAATATGTTGCTAATGTGATGATTATATTGTCAGATTTTTACACCTGGAAATGTGATTTTCAATTTCAATTTTGACATCACAGCCAGTCTAATAATACTCTTGACTCGTCCTTCAAGATTCACCTCTTTATGTCAGTTACTAGTTTTGATTTGGGTATAAAATTGTTAATGTTGTATTTCATAATGGATAAGCACCTACAAAATGCCGACATTCTCTGTATCATATTTGTATGTAGGTTGGTCAAGGAGCTCAATTTTAGGCATTTAAATCTACATCCTTCCTACTACAGAAACGAGAAGATTCAGTGCTTTGGAATGCATTTGAAAAATACAGAAAAACACCCCGTATTCTTTTTACTATTTTATTGTATCTTTTCATGGGACAACACTGAAGATATGATACAATGTAAAGTAGTCTACTTGCATCAGTCTACTTCTCAGTCTGATTGTATAACACTTTAAATGTGTTGTGCCAGTCCTGCTGTCACTGTGCTAAAATAAACACAATTAACTATAACTTTAAAAGTAGCTCACTTTAATTACAGTTGCAAGTGCAACAACATTCTTCTTCACTGAAGCCTTACTCAATTAAAGGGAACAAATGTTGCTCTCATACTTAACTCAAATACAAACAGTTCTCATTGTACAGAATGAGGACATGTGTACACTTTCCATGAACACTTTTTGAAAGGGGGTAATAAAGGGGTGTAATAAAGGCATGTTAAATAAAATGCTGAGTAATTTACTATTCATACTGGATAATTCTTGTTCTTGCTCACTTAGAGATAACATATTTTATAACAACCCATTTTTACTAAAATGACCTTGATAAACTGAATGATGTGTGTGAGAACTTCCCTTTTTAATGGGAATTTAATGTTCAAAGAAATTTTAATATGTAACTTTTTAATTCATTTATTACGGTGTTTTCTGTTGTCTGAAAAAAAGGAAGTGATATATCCCTAGGTAGTAGTAACTAACAAAAGAAGAAACTATGTAGCCAGCTTATAATGCGTAACTAGTCACACCCTTAAACCCCCAGGGTTCTGGTCGGAATCCCAAGTATGAGGTAAGAAACAGATGACTGAGAAAGGAATTCTTGTTAGTTATAGGTATAGATATACAGAGCCAGGAGACACAGGACACCCTTTTATTTCAGAAACAGGTGATCATGCTAGCAAATCAAAGAAGACAAGAATTGTCTCAGAAATCAAATTTCTCTTGTGGTTCAAATGTTCAAAACTTTTGTTGTTCATTACAGGTAACTGAAGATGGAATTGGCGCTGCTGTATCATAGCTGCAGACTTCAACAACCAACAGAAAGACCAGCAATTTTACACAGCAGTGTTGCATCCCTCATAGAGAAATTCTGAGGAACTTGTATTGTGGAAGACAAGCCATGTAGTGGTCATCAGAAAACGGTTATTGATGGAGCACAGGTCCTGTGCCTTTTGACTCATCCTGTACAAATCTAAATCAAAAAAGGTCGAGACAGTATCCTGGCGCTCATGTTTTGCTTTATTCTGGCAAAGCATCTCCAGCAGCAGCCATCACTCCAGCAAATCAGCGATCATCTCAGTACTGGTAACTGAGAAGCAAGATGGTCCCGGTTTCAATCCCAATGAAGAGCGGCCCTTTCTGTGTGGAGTCTGCATGTCCTCTCTGTGTCTGCATGGGTTTACTCCAGATACTCCGGTTTCCTCCCACAGTCAAAAGACATGCGTGTTAGATTAATTAGTGTCTCTAAAAGTGGCCCTTCGTGTGTGACTGTGTGTGTGTGCCCAACGATGGATTGGCGCCCCATCTAGGGTTGTTCCTATCCTTGCACCCAGAGTTGCCGGGTGGGAGCTGGCTAGACCACGACCCGGTGTGGATTAAGAGAAAGGTAATTAATAGTAATAAATTAATAGTAGTAGTTGTAGTAGTAGTAGTAGTAGTTTGCAGTCATGCCCTTGTAATGTGTTCAGCATGTGGTTTTGCATTGTCTTGTTGAAAAATGCATGGATGTCCCTGAAAAAAATGACGTCTTGAAGGCAGCATATTTTGCTTTAAAATCTCAATGCAGTAAAATTAATGCTTTCATCAAATAAGTATAAACACTCACACAGTCCCAAACCATATGTATGTGTCACACCCTCGGGTGGTTCCAGCGACCAAACCCGTCCCATCGCACGCGCACCGTGATCTGATTGCACCACATTAGATTCACCTGGTTGTAATTTCGCTTCACCCTATTTAATACGCACTTCCGTCACTACCTCCCTGCTAAGTCACTTGGTCCCTACCTTGTTTCTAAACGCTTCTTCATGTTAGATATCATTAGACCTACCGTGCTTCGACCTTGGTTTTTCTGTGCCTCGACTCCGATCTCACCTCACCTCTCTGGTTCTCATTATGCCTCGCCGGTTTGTCTCATTCTGCCTCGCGGACTGCCTGACTCTGTTTTCGCCCAATAAAACCCTGGTTTCCACGCGAGCTGCATTTGTCTCCGTCTCCTTGGTCCGCGCCGTGACATTTACTTGCTTGAGGAGCTTCATGCCCAGCTCGCGGAGGTTACTCAGGCGGTTCGTCAGCTCTTCGCCCACCACGAGACGCTCAGCTCCGTTATGCCCACCGTGGACACGCTTTCTCAACGGGTGTCGCAGATTACTCCGTCCCCAGGCGTTACGCCCGCTGCCGCCGTTCCACTGCCGCCCAGCCCACCGCGTGCGACGGCACCATCTGCTGCCTACAGGATCGCACTGCCAGACAGGTATGATGGTAACCCAGACCATTGCCATGGATTCCTGCTGCAGTGTGACCTGTATTTTACACACTCGCCTCCCGAGGCAGACTCTGCCCGTATCACGTTGGTGATCTCCCTACTCTCTGGTCCCGCTCTGGATTGGGATCAACCCAGCCCTCACCTGGTCCACCAAGGAAATCATCCGCTGGTCTATATTGCTACAACCACTGTCTCCGAGTCCCATCTCCACCTCCGAATTCAGCCCAGTCTGGGAGTGTGACTGCCCGCTAATGTTCCCCTAGAATACCATGACCTGGCTCCGGTGTTTGGTGAGGATATACCTACCACCTTGCCACCTCACCGTGCCTACGACTGTGCCATTGAGCTCCTTGACGAGGCACCGCTCCCCAAGGCCCGGCTCTACCCCCTCTCTCCATCTGAGAACGCCGCCATGAACTCCTACATTCAAGAATACCTTCGACTGGGTCTGATTCACCCCTCCTCATCTCCACTCTCCGCTGGGTTCTTCTTCGTCCCCAAGGCGGATGGCTCGACTATCGACTATCAGGGGCTCAATCAGATTACCAAGAGGTAGTCGTACCCTCTCCCCCTCGTTGCCTCTGCCCTGGAACAGCTCTGCTCTGCAAGCTCGACCTACAAAATGCGTACAATCTGGTGCGTATCCGGGAGGGGGATGAGTGGAATATACCTGGACGACATATTAATTTTCTCACCAGACCTCCCCACGCACGTCTCCCAGGTACGGCAGGTCCTCCAGCGTCTCCAGGAGAATCCACTCCACGTGAAGGCGGCCAAATGCGAGTTCATGGGGTACATGGGGTAGGTCATCTCCCCACTGGGGGTGGCCATGGATGAGGCCAAGGTGGAGGCCGTCCCCGCCTGGCCACGCCTGCAGTCGGTGAAGGACCTTCAGCATTTCCTCGGCTTCGCAAATTTCTACCGGTGCTTCATACGTAATTTCAGCCGGGTCGTCCCACCCCTTACCTCCCTGCTTCAGGGCAAGCCTCATAGCCTCCACTGGTCCCCAGAGGCTGAAGCTGCTTTCGCCGCTCTCAACAACGCTTTCTCTCAAGCCCCGTTCCTGGGTCATCCTGACACCAGTCGCCCCTTCATAGTCGAGGTAGATGCCTCATTAGTGGGAGTTGGGGCGATCCTCTCTCAGTGCCTCGAGGACCCGCCCAAGCTTCACCCGGTGGCCTTCTTTTCCCACAAGTCAATGCCAGCGGAGCGAAACTATGATGTGGGGGATAGGAAGCTGCTTGCCATCAAGTTAGCCCTGGAAACACTGGCTGGAGGGGGCCAAACATCCCGTAACGGTATACACTGACCACAAGAACTTGGAGTATCTGAAGGCGACGAGACAACTCAACCCTCGCCAGGCCCGTTGGGCACTGTTCTTTACACATTTCAACCTCCGCATCGCCTACCGCCCCGGGTCTAAGAACGGTAAGGTAGACGCCCTGTCTCGCTGCCTGGAGTCGGACACCAACGTCACAGAATCCCCGGAACCCATTTTACCTGCCTCGTGCTTCCTCGGTATGATCCAGTGGGACTTCGAGAGGGACCTGGACCAAGCACTCACCCAGTACCTCGTGGACTGGGAGGGCTACAGTCCGGAAAAACGATGCTGGGTGGATGCTAAGGACATCCTTGACCCCCTCCTCATCCAAGACTTTCAAGCCAGCCACCCACACCGCCCAGCTCCTCGAAGGACGCAGCCGTCCCCACCGAACACCCGAGTTCTGATTGCACCGCATTAGATTCACCTGGTTGTAATTTCGCTTCACCCTATTTAATACGCACCTCCGTCCCTACCTTGTTTCTAAGCACTCCTTCATGTTAGATATCGCTAGACCTACCGTGCTTTGACTTTGGTTTTTCTGTGCCTCGACTCCGATCTCACCTCGCCTCTCTGGTTCTCATTCTGCCTCGCTGGTTTTGACCTTGGACTGTTTGACCCTGTTTTCGCCCAATAAAACCCTTGTTTCCACGCGAGCTGCATTTGTCTCCGTCTCCTTGGTCTACTGTAATCGACTGAATCACCTGTGCTTATATCCTAAACCATCAACCCACAACCTCACCCGAAGCTAAGTACATATAATTGCTTAATTGTAGTAACAGTAACATGGCTTCTGTTGCGCTTGTTCCCTGTGCTGAGTGTGGCATGTTTACCTATTCTTCTATTGTCAGTAGTGTAAATTCTGTTTGTGATAGTTGTAGGCTTGTAGCTAGTCTGACAGAGAAGATTGTAGTGTTAGAGGCGCGCATCCAGACATTAGAGAAGGCTAGCTCAGATTCTAGCTTAGCAAGTCTGGA
>JAUZST010002184.1:0-18297 GCA_034779995.1 Parotocinclus haroldoi | reverse complement strand
GAATGTAGTCAGTGAAGAGCCATGTGACTCCAATCAGCAAAACTACAATCAAAAGAAAGTTATGTAATAGTGGTGTCAAAGGTTAAGCGTTATTCTCCAAAGTCTGGGCGTGTTTTGCCTACAATGGAGTTGGAAGATGGAGTTTCTGAGTCTCCCGAGGTTTCTTCCTTCTACATTCAGGGAGTTTTCCCTTGCCACTGTTGCCCTAGACTTGCCCAGTTCGGGACTGGTCATTTAAGATGACATAATATTATAAAGCTGCTTTGAGACAATGACCCATTGTAGATAGTGCTATATAAATAAATGCGACTTGACTTGACAGAATCAGATAGATCCTATAAAGATGATGCTTTTTGCTCTGGGTTAAATCTCAGTGGGTATGGAATACTGTGGGTACTTTGATCCATATTCGCCATACTTAAACCTCATCACACATTTATGGGGGCACTTGAAGAGAGAAAAAGGCAAACATTAAAAAACATCACTAGCGGAGTCCATGCCAACTCAAGTGCACGCTATAATTACAGCAAGGGGGGACTGCCAAATACCGATCAATTCTGAAAGTTTTCACTAAACGTTTTACCCTCATTTTTAGGCTGATTAGGATTTTGTAATGGAAAATACAGAATTACAGTTCTTTGTCCACTGTATAGTCATTATTTTCGATTACTCTGTTAATTTAACAATGAATGACGGAGACAGCTATAATCAGAGATACCGCATTTGAGAAACAGAACAAAAATAACAGATAAAAAAAAAAACAGAATAAAAAGCGCGTACGGAACAACACTGAGAGTGAAAGACACAGCATGACTGATAGAAGGATAAGCGATTTATGATAGAGTAAGACAGAGTGATGCCATAAAAATAGAGCAAAGGTTATCAAATATTCACCGCCGAAGCATTATTCACGCAACATTAATCATACTTTATTGTGTTGCTGTGGAAACGGTTCTTTTATGGGTACTACTCGTGATTTTACTGCCAGAGCTTAGCATGTGTGTTTAAGTCCATCTGTTCTGATTATTTTAGTGCATCCGAATTAATAAACCTGTCATTTTACCCATATTTGTGCGCCCTTGCTAAGTTTTAATCGAATGTGTCATTATGCAAGTTATACGTAAAGGAAGTACTCTATTGTTCGCAACTGTTGTTTCTAGCTGCAAATGATAAGGGGACAGTTTTCGCCAAAAAACTTTTTGCCAAAAGTACATGACATTCTAGATACTCACACGAAAACAACACGACGGAGATCAGTGGTTTATTCTCTGAGATGTCTCCAGTAAATCACTAGCAAAGTTTTAATATGCAATACCCAAAGTTTTGATTAAGCAGACTAAGCAGCTCCCATGAGAGGGAACCTGTTATTGCGATCAGTATAACAACAAGCCAAGGGCGAGTGCCGTAGATCATCACAACAGCGAAATAAAAAAGCATAATAAATTCAAAACAATCAATCAAAGAAGGCCTGAATTTCATACTGAATATACTTTAATACTGATAATAATAAGAGCAGCAAATAAGCTGTTAGTATGCAACAGTAACCAAGCCCTAATCTGCCTTAACACGGTATACTTATAAAAGGAACATGGTTAATGTAATGGTAATGTTAATACTACCAAGTAACATTAGCCTGAAATATAAAGTGCACATAAACGAAGATTAAGGGCAATGGGACTAAAACCAACATGAATTAAGCATTAAACAATAGGATTTAGTTAGTTAGTAGGGTATTGTGTTATTTCTACGTTATATATTTGTGTGCATAAAGCTTACGAGTGATAACGTTTAGGTTTTTAAAAAAGCTGTGCTGTTATCATGAATATCATCTCGGTAAAAACGCTTCCTAACCAATCAGACGGTTGCTGGAACTAACTGTTGTATGATATTTAATGCAGAATTATTTGTTATTTAAAGATCCAGCTCGGATAGTTTAGTGCTTGGGTAGTTTTTATTTTTGTCGGGTAAATCCGTCACACGTGTGCAATCAGCTCTGTTACAAGTGCACAAGTGGGACAGAAGGACTGTAGATTTAAAGTGGCAGTAGCATTCACAGAAAAAAAACTAAGATACTGAAAAGTAATACATGGTCAATACCTAAATAAATAGTCAAACCTCGATATACGATCTGCTTTCTGTCGGGTAGTGGAAGCCTAGTTCCGTTATTTCTTATGCAACATTTCTACATCGTTCCTGCATGTCCCAGTAACCCAGCTACTTTTAATGAAGTCAGCATAATATAATGGCATTATAAGCTACATTCTGAATGGCCCTTCTTCGTCTGTTGCTCCTCTTATTTGCAGATTGGATGGGGCTCCACTTCGATCATGTTCACTGTCTCGTTTCTAACGTGTACTACAGCATGAATTTCTTTTGTGCAATCCTTTATTACAAGTTTATTTTGTGCCTGGACAGAAACAAACATGGATGGTCTCTGCCTTTTGTAAATTATTCTACACATTATGTTCTATATATTACATATTCTATATATTCTGTTTTGGCTCCCAGGTGGTGGAATGAACTTCCCCTCCATGTTCAAATGGCTGAGGCTCTGGCTATCTTCAAACGCCGTTTGAAGACCCATCTTACCTCAACTAACACCCTCCCTCTTTCTCTCTCTCTCTCTCTCTTGCTCTTACAACAAAAAAACCCACACACACACACACACCTGTACAGTTTCAGAAGTGTATTCTTGTTTAGATTCCTGATTATTAGGAACGGATTATGTTACTGTGGTCACTTTTCTAAAACACTGCTAAATACTGTAAACGTAAATGTATACACATTACACATTACATCTTTATTCTTCATCGAAAACATTTACCTTTTGTCATTTAGCAGACGTTCTTATCTAAACCGGCTAACAACTGATATAGGCTTACGATCCAAGCAACTGTGTATGAAGGGTGTCGCTCAAAGATTCAACAATGGCAGCTTAAATGGTGTGGAATTTGAACCCTGGAGCTTCAATTTAAAATTTTAGTATCCCCTCATTTTTGTGAGCAGTATATATGTCGCTTAATGTCCTTGATAAGAGATATTATATACCATACTTAGCAATGCTTTATGGGATTCCATAGCTTAACCGATTGGACTAAACAGTCTGAATAAGGTCTTGTTTCAAATATAGGAATTTATTTAATATCAACAAGTTGAGTTTATATTCTACAGTAAAATCTTATCTCACTGTAAAGCTACATGCAGTGCATTGATTCGCTTAGCCCCTCCTCTTTCTCTCTTTCTCTCATACAAAAACATTAGTGGAATGAAAAACACAGCCTAACACTGCTGAGTCCTCAGTCTGCTCACGTTGATGCTGGATGTGTTTATTTCATAAAACGTTCTGAACCTCAGGCTGCACTGCTCCATGTGCTGCACTGCAACAACTAAAATATCAGTTAATAAGTATAAGTTAATATATGGGTTAACTAGGGTAATAACCATGAGAGAAGGATACTAAACTTTATAAATCAGACAAAAGACATATAGTATTGTGTGGAAAACATGCTGCAAAGAACGAATGCTTTGAAAAATCTAAGTGCTAATAGTTTATTTTTGCCAATTAACAAAATGCAAGATGAACAAAAGAAACCTAAATCAAATCCCTGTTTGGTGTGACCACCCTTGCTGTCAAAAGAGCATCAGTTTCACAGTTTGTGAAGGAACTTGGCAGGGAGGTTCCAAACATCTTTGAGAATAAAGCCCATATCTTCTGTGCACGTTGGCTTGCTCATATCCTTCTGTCTCTTCATGTAATCCCAGACAGACCAGATGATGCTGAAATCAGGGTTCTGTGGGGGTCATGTCATCACTTTCAGGACTCCTCGTTCTTCTTTACACTGAAGATAGTTCTTAATGAAACTGGCATTCTGCAGAATAAATCCTTCCTAATGGCACTGCATGACGGATAAGTATCTGCCTGTATTTCTCAGCACTGAGGACGCCATTAATCCTGACCAAATCCCTGACTCCAGTTGCTGAAATGCAGCCCAAAACACCGCGGCCTGCAGACACTCATGATTGTACCGCTCTCCAGCCCTTCAGCAAACAAACTGCCTTCTGTTACTGCCAAATATTTCAGATTTTGACAAGCACCTGGTGCCATTTTCCCTCACTCCAACCATGTTTTCACCATGTGGTCATGCATGCTTGTTTCTACTTGTTTCAGGTATGGCTTTTCAGTCGCAATTGTTCCATAAAGCATCCCATAAAGTCCCATAAATTGATGATCATCATCAGCCTTTTATAACTGATTAATCCTAAACCTAGCTCTAACGATACATAACCTCTGCCTTTGTGCGAGTGTACCTACACGGATTGATTTGATTAAGATTTCTCTTTTGTTCATTCACTTAGCATTTTATTAAGTGACAAAAGTAAACTATTAACACTTCTACTTTTGAAATGATTCTTACTTTTACCCACACCTGCCATTGTCCGAATGGACGTTATAAGGCACATCTCTATACAATAATCAACCCCTCAAATTTCTTAATTTGGACTATACTTACTGCATCAAGACCGTTCAAGGCTAAAAAGAAATAATTGGTGCACCCTGTGTGAAACATGCCAAGCTACAGTGGCTGTAATCTGTTACTAATGAAGCGGAGCAGCAACGGACTACAAATGTCTCCTGCATTAATTTTATTGCCACCAGAGCACAGCTTCCTCGTTTGTACAATAATTAACTCAGATAATAAAACCTTTTCTATTGATCTACTCTAAGCCGTTTAATAACTCCTACAATCGCCCTTCGGTTTCAGGTTGTGAAATGTCCGAAGGATGTTACAGCTACAGAACAGAGAGTACAAATACTCCAACAAAAGAGATACTGAAGAACAAAAAATGTGTATGGTACCATGCTGAGAATGAGATAAAGCAAGAATGTTAGAATGATAAGCAGTACATAACAGAGTGTGAAAGAGCGAGAGACAAAGAGAGAGAAAGGATCAATATTGTATATTGAACCATTAGTCATGTCAGCTAGGTCTATCGTCATCTCACCCAACACACAAGGAGACGAAAGGTTATTTCTCCAACACAACATATACTTCCGAAAATAAGTTCATCACCTTGCGTGTTTAAGATGGTAGTAACTTCAGGCCCCTGCAGATAGCGTCGCATTAGGATTGTCAAGCAATAAATACCGGCGAAGGTGTGCGTAGGGATTCAGAGGTGGTACAGAGCAGTAAAAAATGCAGATGACTGGCAAAAAAGGATTTTATTTGGGCGTACCAAAGGCCGTAGTGTGAAGGAAGCACCTGAATTTGCAGGTTTATCCGAGCGTATGATCATACAGATCTGCCAGCAGTGGCAAAATCCCCAGTCTATAGGAAATTCCCGTCAGAATACGAGAGAAGTCTGGGTACTAGAGATGGAACCATGGAACGTCATTTAAAAAAGAGGCGATGTGCATCGTGCACAAGTCACATGCAGTGTCTTTATACGCCAGTCAGGCATCATATACGACGTATCTTCTGTTCAAAGGAACTGAGGAAGCTGGAAGGATCTGAACTGGGGTTTGACAGGGTTTCCTCTACACACATTTTGTATCATCGCATTGCATTTTAGTAGTACAAAATTCAATTAAAGCTTTAATCGAGAGCACAGAAAGCTCCATCAGATCATACGACTTCATTATGTGTGTACACAAACAAACGCTTAAGGCCAGGTAAACGTACCCGTTTCACGGGGGGCGGGGTTCTAATGCAGCTGACAAAAAAAAAATCCTAGATGAAACACTGCATGAAGCTGTTTGATGTATGTTGAGCTTGTTTGTTTACTTTGTTTTCCAGTTGAATGTTTTTGTTTTTTTTTTATGTATATTATTTCTTAAAATTCTTTTCATTTCAATATTACCGAAATATTTTTTTTTAAAACATATACAAGAATACGTGCATTGCTTTGCCTTGTTTTCACAATACATAAATAAAAAAGAATGCCTTTTACTTAATGTAAAATCAATAATTGGACAGGACATGGGCGAATTTCAACGGTCCAGTCACTGTTCAGGAGAAACACCCATTAATGCTAGACAATCGATTGAAAAACTCCTGCATCGGTTGAAACACACCCACTTCAGAGACTCCTATCTAATACCGACACCGGATTGATAACGTGCTGCACCCCGGTCTGCACCATGCATCATACACCCAGCCCCCACCCACAGGAACGTTACGATTCTGGAACCTATAATGAGGTGGGCATGTCTGGAGACCCATACACAAGTCGAAACTTCACTAGCAGGAAACTACACGGCTAAACTTAATGGCACCAAGAGGCTACGTCTAAATTAGAAATGTAACCAGAACTAAAAAACGTGCCAGAGTTGAGGTACAAACCAAAGTGGCTCAGCCAAGAAAGGTCTAAGAAAATTCACCTAAAGTATAACTGCAAGACTTCTCGCCGGCTCCCTGGAAGCTTGGAAGAAAACTCTTCTTGTCAACTCAAATCCTATCAAATCAGAGTGGCTCAGCAGTAAGAATAAACCTACCATAAACCACCCTTGGTCGCATCCCACCACTGGCAAGGTGAATTTTCGGTTGAGTTTCAAAGTTGCCTCTGTTCCCCAGAATACGCACTCGCCCTTCTACACCTACAGGTGTTAGGTATTTCAGTAATACTGTCCCTAAAATGCATACTCCTACTTGTACTCGTGAAAATGCCAGTACCAGAGCTTGATGTGCCATGTGACTTCAGTCTAGTGACCAGTGCAAAGTCTGTTCAGTATCGGTCATCACTTTATCTGAAGAGTTGGAGAAACGCGATAGTTACTCTCCAAACACTTGTCACTAAAAGCTAAATCAATAGCAGGTGTATTTGAGCAAAAAGACACTCTGCTGCCACATTAATGTGCTGTGACAGACGGTAACATCCTCGTTCAGCGGATCCAAGCACTAGACTAGATAAACAATGTGGTGTAACTCTTTAATAGCTCAATGGGTATCCATCCATCGTAGGGCACACGCATACACACTAAGGGCCACTTTAGAGACACCAATTACTCTAACATGCATGTCTTTGGACTGTGGGAGGAAACCAGAGTACCCGGAGTAAACCCACGCAGACACGGGGAGGACATGCAGACCATATAGAGAGGGTCCAGGCCGCTCCACCCTGGGATCGAACCCGGGACCTTCTTGCTGTGAGACAGCGGTGTTACCCGCCGAGCCCCCCGTGGTGCCAATATTTTATCACCGTCGTGCCCAATTGTTATTGCGATAGGCAGTATGCTTTTTTTAATATAATGAGGATATCATCATTGCTTAAGGAACACAGACCAACTACATGTTTCATTATAAATAGGGTAATTAGTCCTGTTTAATTAGATGAAGCGCAGTCGAATTTTGAATAAATGTCACTTTCCTAATCATGGGAAAATATTTGAATAGTAGTTTTTGAGTCTGTCGCTACTAATGCATTTTGTCTGTGATCACATGAATCATGATAAACACAGTGTAAATTTGATCCATGTGAACCGTGATAAATATTGCGAAAGTGACTGAGTACTATTAGAATGTTTTTACCAAATCGCCCAGCCCTAAATAAGGGTAAGTAATGGTTTGTACTACAGCTATGCTAAGGATGTGCAAAAATCATACTCTTGAACCAACCAACCGTCTTGGACCAACCACAAAAAATGAAGAAAGTAATTTCAAACATGAGGAACCAACATACACAAATACTTTGGATTATTTTGTAAAATGCTGCTAAATCGCTCATAATAAGCCATGCCAACATTCAGTCATGCAGTAGCTCCTAATATTTAACCCAAACGATAGTAATAATCGACTCTCTGGAACACTTTGCATTTGAGCTTATTGTAAACACTACTTAATTAACAAAACATAAGCAACTTTTTGGTACCGAGAGACTTCTGTTGAAAAACACTCCTAACAATCTGGCACTCAGCTATTCTTCTGGAGGGACTAAGGGAAAGGTTATGGAGGCACAAGTCTGTCCTTGAAGTTTTTCTTAGAAAGATGTGGCTTCCTTCCTGCCCGTATTGACACCCCAGTGTGTGTTCATATGGACTCACACCTGCCCTCATGAGCAAGCTCTGCACTGGTGGCGACCTGATCTCAAAGGTGCTTCATCTTTAGGATACAGTCCTGATGCTTGCTTGACTTCCTTGGGCGCCCTGAAGCTTTCTCTGGTGTAACTGAACCACGCTCCTTGAAGATTCAATGATGAATCCTTGATGATTCAATAAATAGTTAATCGAGGTGTTATCTTACAAGCATGTCAAACAATGTCTTGCTTGTGAAATCCTTTTCAAGGTAGTCATGTTTAACAGAAGAAAACGTTTAAAGCAGCCAGTCTGCTCTTCTAATCAGCATGACAGAGTGAATATCAGCTGTCTTGTCTTGTCATGACTGGCCATTTACAGGTTAACAGGACATTTTGTGGGGCTGAAAGGCAGTGTCTGACCACAAAAAATGATGCAGCAGACTTCGGTGAAACCCAAACTTTACCCCGTTCTCAAATAATTACCATTATTTGCATATATTTTGCAGCCTTTGAGAAAAGTCCACGACCCAGCACGTGATGTGTCCCGTGTCTTTTGACTCACCCTTTATATACACACATAGACATATACACTGCTCACAAAAATGAGTGTAATAGAGTGTTGCACACAGCTGTGTACAAAGCTTTGGCACATACTGTATGTTGCAGTCTGGGTTTTTGGGTTGACTTCAGACAGTCAGTGATACAGACGAGCAAGAGTAGAATCCTGTACAAATAAGGGAACGTGAAACCTACTCCTAACCTACACTCTCTCACAATCAGGGTTTTGTGTGAAAGCACACAAGTGCAGAGTGCAGCAGTAATGGTGCAGGGTGTCCTGTATGTGGGTCTGATGAAGGGCGGGTGAAGTAGGTGGCACATGGCATGGCATGCCCAGTATGCCAATACTATCCATGTGATGTGTTGCTATTTAGGAATGATAGGAGACAAAGAGAGAGAGAGAGAGAGAGAGAGAGAGAGAGAGAGAGAGAGAGAGAGAGAGAGAGAGAGAGAGAGAGAGAGAGAGAGCATAAACCATTTGGTACTGTGTATGCCCAACAAAGAGCACAACTTTGTGTGCATGTGCTTCCGAGGCTATGTGAATGGACAGAAAAGGTCACCTCATGCTGTTTCAACATCACCTGAAGCATGCAACAAAGACACACACACACACACACACACACACACACACACACACACATAAACGTTCCACTATTGAGCCAAGAACGCAAATATCCAGGCAAAATGCCCTTAAGTAAATGTTAATGGCTGGAGATATAAACAGCATAAAAAAGATTTGTTTGTAAACCGCTGATGTTGTTTATTGCTTTCCTAGAGTAATTCGTCTCACTTTAAAATAAAAAATGCCATGTTTCATAGCCTTAGAATGATTCTGTTTTGAGATACTTCAACCGAGCTACCATTTTCCAGGTCATTTTGGAAAGATCGCCGTGTTGTCTAAAGAGGCATGGAAAAGTTCCCATCTTCACACAGCACACGGATCCAATTTTGCTTTTTAAGCTGTTCGTACTATCCTGTTAATGTGACCTACATCCGGCATGTGATCCGTAATAATGGACCTTGAGAGTGATTCAGTGGTTAGTTAGCACTGCAATCCCCATCCCACCCTCCCCCTCACCCCCACCCCAACCCCACATCCCACCCCACAACTCACCCCACACACCCCCAAGCTCCGTGATCTCTGTCTCCTGAATCAGACCCCGCCTGTGCGTAGTTTGCATGTCTTCCCTGTATCTGTGCGGCTGCCCTTAGTGTGTAAATGTGTGTATGAGTGTGTGTGCTACAATAGATCGGCACCCTACCTTAGGTTGTTCCTGCCTTGTGCCCTGTCCTGCCCACTAAGCACCAGCACTCCCTGACTGGATAAGAGAATGAATGAATGAATTGTCCCTCAATACCTACTGCGGTCATTTCTGTCCGTGTGATATCCACCCACTGGAGACCTGAAGACCTTCCTCGCTGGTGTCATCCATGTTCCTCTCTCCTCAGCTGTCATTTAGAACGAATGACAACTTAGAATAACGCAAAAGTCCACGAATCGGATATGTACTGGAGTATAATACCCATACGAATGGGGTGAGGGTTTCAAGCCACAAGGCTAGTGACCAGTGCTCTAAAGTGCTCTGAGTTTGTCAGAGTGCAATTGAGTACAACAAGAGTACAATTTCATCACATTCATTCACTTTCTCATCCGCTGGAGAGGGTCGCGAGAGAGCTGAGCGCCAATCCATCGTAATGCACATACCCTGCTCCACACACCAAGGCCACTTTAATGTTATCAGTTAATCCAAATTATGTCTCTGGACTGGAACACCCTGAGTAAACCCAAAGGTGACCCAGAGTGCTCTGCCTGGAATGGAGCCCAGGATCACTGGACTCCCTGTGAGGCAGCAGTGCTACCCACCGTGCCACCATGCCACATCGAAAAACAAATTACACATGGTAATGGAAAAACCTCTGCATATTCAATGACTTCAAAATATATTGCTTGATTATTTTATCTAAATGGTTCATTTAAATTTAAAATGTTTTGAAATGAGAATTTGAGCCAAAATAAAATAGAAATAAATAAAAACGCCCCCCCCCGCCCAAAAAAATTATAATAAAAAAAAAATTAAAAAAAACTACAAAAGAAACCCATGAAGAGAAAGAAGAATCAAACATTTCCCGTTCGTTTTTGACGATGACGATTTGCAATAAAACACTTTGTGTGGTCTGTTCGCGTGCGGGGTAGGTAGGGGGGTGCACGCTTTTCTGAAATACTCATAGGGGGGGATCTTAGGAAAGGTCAGCCCCACTGACGTGAAAGACTGGATTAGGACTCCTGCCAGCTGTATGAATGTAGGCTAAGACAGTACAATTGAAATATTTCTTCCAAGAATATTTTTTTACCCGATTGCACGTCTCTCGCGTGTCTGAATGTGGAATTCTAATGTTGTTGCACCATGCTGCTTAATGCTGCTACACAATCAAAGCTCTACGATGAGGCTCCCTGGCCCAGCAGCTTAAATACTGACACTTGCCTCTGTTTGGAGGTATTTTCTCTGAATGTCACCATTGTTTCTAAGCACACGACATTATCCAAATGAACCGGGCGATCGAGAGCTAAGGATTTGTCCCCAGAATAACCAGACAAAGCCCAAATAAATATATAAATACAGTATCTGCTTAACATTGCATCGTCTGTAATATTTTGCTTTCCACAGAGAGCGTTTTAGCAGGCTTTCACCCATCTGTGCTTAAGGCTTAGTGTCATTAAAGACAGGGAAACGAGAGAGAGAGTGGGAGCTGGATAGAGGAGAAACAGAGCTCGTGCTAACAAAAAGGAAAGAAGCCGTTCAGAAGACGAATCGTTTTAACAGTGACAATAGAAGGCAGGCATCTGAAGCCCTACTATGTAGCAACAATCCATCCTCAGCCGGTCAGATGAAACCATCAGGATGGGACCGGAGAGGGGTGTTCTTATTTATGATATCACAACCCTCCTATTATAGAAGCCGCCAATCATTTACAAACGCGTGCAAATATGGAGGGGTGACTCCTAAGATCGTTCAAGAACTGAGCACACAAGCTTCAGCTGCTTCTTCCAAAGCCCTGACTCGAATGAATGGTTCAGACCATCGCCCCCCTCCTGTGGGCTGTAGTGAACCCAATGAACTGCCGACTTCATATATCTTCTTTGTGTCTGTGAAGTAAGTAAGCAACTCGGCATCCGGCTCCTTTCACAGCACAGGATTCTTGGCTCTTGCTGTAGCTCTTCATTCCTCTTATTTGAATCCCCCTTCCTTTTTTATATATATTTTCCCTATATTAAGTATCATCGGCGTGGGATTCGGTGTGGATGAGCAGATGCAGAGATGCCGAGGTGGCAAACAGACGTGCTTTTTATGCAGGGTGCAGCGCAGGGAGACCAGCCGGCAGTGTGATGCAGTTCCTAATATGAAAAATAATAGATTAATACTACCAGATTGCAAAATAAAGCTTACAAGCATGTTCGTGTTGCCAGGGTGACAGCCCCAATCAGTAACTACTTAACGAATTATTATTAGGGTAACCTACTTAACTCTTACCTTGAAACACTGGCCGCTGCACTACAGCTGTTAGGACGCACAGAACAGAAAAGCCTCTGGTGCAGAAAGTTTTACTAAACGCAAAGTTTTATTAAACACACAAGTTCCCGTTAGTAAGTCCTTTACTGGTCAGGACCTCCACATGACCAGGACTGATCCTACTATTTGGGTGGTGGATCATGGAATTTGGTAGCCTAGTGGTTAAGGTACTCGACTCTAGACCAGAAGGTCCAGGGTTCAAATCCTACCTTTGCCAAGCTGCCACGGTTGGGTCCTTGAGCAAGACCCTTAACCCACAATTGCTTGGATTATAAGACTGTATCAGTTGTAAGTCGCTCTGGATAAGGACGTCTGCTAAATGCTGGAAATGTAAATCATTCTCAGCACTGCAGTGGTGGTGTGTAAGTGTGTGTTGTGCTGTTCTGCTGGAGCTTTTAATAGTAGAATAAAAGTATTTAGAGAAGCAAATGGACTGCCGATTGTAATTGTAGAACTACAAAGTGCATCTATGTGGTAAGTGGAACTGATCGAATGGACGCGGAGTGTAGAAAAAAATGGGTACCTAATCTGATAAAACTTTTACGGGCAGCTCAATAAAGCTTCCACCAATAGCCAGATTCCTTATGTACCTGCCTCGTCTTTATCAAGGCGGCAATTTATTTATGTATTTAATACAGTTATTTATTAACTGAGTGCATGTTTGTTGAGAAAAGCTAACTTATAACTCACAGTTGATTGGCTCCCTTTCTTTTACTCAAACTTACAACCAAAATTCCAGTGAATCTGGGACGTTGTGTAAAACATAAATAAAAACAGAATGCAGTTATTGTCAAATACTCTTGTAAGCTACAGTCAACTGAACACGCTACAAAGACAAGGTATTTAACACCGAAA
The DNA here is from genome assembly GCA_034779995.1 of Parotocinclus haroldoi. NCBI lineage: Eukaryota > Metazoa > Chordata > Actinopteri > Siluriformes > Loricariidae > Parotocinclus > Parotocinclus haroldoi. Next base: position 5,305 of record JAUZST010002184.1, on the reverse strand, counting down.
CAGATCAACTTTATTGTTTTTTCAAATAGTCACTCATTTTACATTTGATGCCTGCAACACGTTTTAAATAAGTTGGGACAGGGGCAACAGAAGACTGGGAAAGTTGAGGACCAACACTGAATGCCTGTGACCGATCGATACGTTAAAAATCGACACCATTCTGTCATGGATATTACCACACAGGCTCAGAAACACTTCAGAAAACCATCGTCAGTGAACAATGTTCGTCACTCCATCTGTGGTACCATGCAAGGCGACAACAAACAGAAACGCCACCGGCTTCTCTGGGCCCGAGCTCATCTGAGATGGACTGAGACAAGGTGGAAAATTGTCCTGTGGTCTGACGAGTCCACATTTCAAATTGTTTTTGGAAATCATGGACGTCGTGTCCTCCGGCCCGAAGAGGAAAAGGACTGTCTGGATTGTTATCAGCGCAAAGTTTAAAAGCCAGAATCTCTGATGTTATGGGGCTGTGTTAGCGCCCATTGCTAACTTGTCACATCTGTGAAGGCACCATTAATGCTGAAAGGTACATACAGGTTTTAGAGCAACATATGCTGCCAACGTCTTTTTCACGGACGTCCCTGTTTATTTCAGCAAGACACTGCCAAGCTACATACTGTACATCATAGCACAAGAGTGCAGGTACTAGACTGTCCTGCCTGCAGTCCAGACCCGTCTCCCGTTAAAATGTGTGGTGCATTATGAAGCGCAAAATGCGACAGCGGAGACCCCGGACTGTTGAGCAACTGAAGTTGCACATCAAGCAAGAATGGGAAAGAATTTCACTTGCAAAGCTTAAAAAAATCAGTGCCCTCAGTTCCCAAACGCTTATTGAGTGCTGTTAAAGTGAAAGGTGATGCGACACGGAGATAAAAAAATACCCCTGTCCCAAATTGTTTTGACCATGTTGCAGGCATGAAGTTCAAAATGAATGAATAAGTGCAAAAAAAGCAATGATGTTTAACCGTTTAAACATGAAATATCTGATCTTTGTAGTGTATTGAACATAGGTTGAAAAGGAGTTGCAATTCATCGGATTCTGTTTTTATTTACGTTTTGCAACATCCCAACTTCATTGGAATTGGCTTTGTATATGCCTCAACCCAGTACACCCAAATCACATTCTACTTATTACAGAAATGTACCAACTGTGGGAAATGACTGTAAAAACGCCACACAGCTCCGCAAGAGCCAGGTTGGAATCCCAGGACTCTATCTTTGAGGCCTTTCCACGGTCTCCACCAGTCTGGGTGGGTTTCCTCCGGGAACACCTCTTTCCTCCCCCACTTGAAAGATACGAATTAGGTGAGCTGATGTATCGAAGTGTGAGCGAGTGTGTTTTTGTTTGAGCCAAGTGCCCCGCGACAGACTGCCGGCCCTGTCTAAGGTTGGTTCCCACCCTGTGCCCCGTGCAGCTTAGCGGGCAGCTCCCTGCATCCCTTAATGGTATTAGGTAAATATAAAAAAGAACGAGTAAAAGAAAATGGAGTGCATAGGGTGGTGTGTGTGTGGTTCAGCTAGCAAAACGTGATAAGAGATAAAGATCTGCAGGATGAAGTTTAGTCGTGGGTGGTGGCTTAGATGCTCTGTTACTCAGCAGTTTCACACCAACGCAATTACACTGATGATGAGAAGATGTGTGTTTTCATGTATCAGCGTGTCGGTGTCACGGTACATGTGCAATGTCACCCTAAGGATCTTTTTAGTTCCTCTGCATCAGCCTAGCATTCTCAGGGCCAAGTGGGTCCACCCGCTTTCATGCTAAGCTGTAAATAATGGCAGGCTGAGTAGGAGCTGCTTTGTATTTCGCTCTGATTTGGTCCGGGGAATCTGCTGTTACCGCAGTCTGAGCTTCTGGAACGAAAAGGCACAAAAGACATGCAGGCATGTGCCATTTAACGTCCATCCCAAACGACCTCTGTTTGTTTTAACGTCTGATACGTTTAATAGGGAATTCTTAAAGGAAAGTCTTACATTAAGTTAGCCCCAGATTATGCCAACGTGGTAACGTCCGATCAACAACCATTTCGGTCAAGTCCTGTTTTCCAGGACATAATGCGAACTTTAAACGGTGCATCCCTTTATGATGGCAAGTTCAATGCAGTTAGCTAGGGAGACAGTCACGGACATGAGGACCATGAAAGAGGCACAGAAACATGAGAGAATGAGAAATGGCCAGAGGTGATGGAGATAAAACGAGTGCAGGTCCATATGTGTGTGTGTGTGTGTGTGTGTGTGCTCCTTCAGTCCGACCCACTTCAAAGAATGAATGGAAAGGAATAATACAAAGCGCCCTTGGCCCACTGCCTGGATCTCCAAACAAGAAAGAGCAAAAAAGACGAGTGCAGAGATGCACAAAGCTCCTCAAAGTGATGCCAAAACTGCGAGAGGTCATTCTTTGGCTACCAAATGTGTGTGTGTGTGTGTGTGTGTGTGTGTGTGTGCATGTATGTTTGTGACTGATCTGTATCACTAGATATACTCAGCATACTTGTCCTGTGATACAAACATCTTAGAAAGTAGCCTAGAGGTTCTTTTGATGCTATTGTGAAACTGAATGTGATAATTGAATTTCAACTTTATCAACTGACATGATAGAGCAATAGGCTAAGATACGCCGAGCAGCCACTTTGTTAGAGACGCTACTAGCATGCTGGACCTCTTCTGGACTACAGAAACATCGCAACTTACCATTGCAGAGATTCCGCTAGGTGTTGAAATCATTCTGCAGAAATACTGACCCGTGCAAACAGGTCAGCTTGGTGCACTGAGATGGAGATACAGACCATACAGAACAGCCCATTCTACTTATAGAGCAGAGATGCTCTATAGAGTTAAGATCGACAACTGTGAAGGCCATGAAAACAAGGAAACTTCGCTGTCATGTTCCTGGAACCAATCCATGACGACACAACGATTGTAGCATTGTGTACTGTCCACCTGAAACTGTCCTTCTCCCATAGTGTAACCAGAGACGTGAAGAGACGACCTTGATCGTAGGCAACGCTTTGGCATGTTCCCTGGCTTACAGAGCAGGATTTATGGTAATATAGATGACACCAAGAACTAGGGCTGGGCGATATGTTACTTTAGCTTGTCAGTGAAGAAAATATGATCTGACTTCCACAGCAGAGACTAAATAGCGAGACTAAATATTCCAACATATTACTACCCATGCTCATGCTTTCCCTCGCAGACACACGAATAAACCAATAACAGCCAAAAGTTTTGGCTGTCTGTACAATTTGTTTGTTTGGCAACACAGTTGCTGGCAGATGACACATTGGAGCTGGCATCAGTTGTATGGAACTGGTTTGGAATTTATAGAATCAACTGTTTTGGAGACCATGCAAGTTTGGTAACTGTGCCAGAAATAAAGATTTCGTACCACCTCTGAAGGAAGCACCCCAACTAGCATGTCAAAAGGCAGATAGCACACAGGAAGCTCTGCAGTAATGGTCCTGGGCTTGCTCAACTTGGGATTGGCCTTTTAGATATTGTATTACTGTAAAGCTGCTTTGAGACGATGCTACGTTGTAAAAAGCGCTATAGAAATAAAATTGACTTGAATTGAATTGAGAGCAGTGGTAACCTATGTAAAAAATTAAAATACATAAAGAAATCGGGGATATTTATTGAGCAGATATTGCAAGATGAAATTTTGGCGAGCAGTATATAATGGTGATTATGTGGACCTGTTCGGCCTTCTTGTACTTTCATGAATTTCCAACCCATCGGAAAGCTAGCTTAGTTTTATTACCTGCCTTTTCTGGGGGGAAAAAATCAAATTGGACGATTTGCCTCTCAAATTTTGAACTCTTGATTCGGTTGCCAGGTGTACGATAATTATCGTATTTGTACGATAATTTGGCCCTCTGTACGATGTGCGATCAATAATCCCGAAAAAGGCCAAATATACGATGATTTGACCATTCTGCGAATGTGTGGTTTTAATCGGTTGTAATCAGCTTGAGGTTTTTTTTTTTTTTGTGAACCCTGAAGGCATCTGTTTCCAGAAATTCCTGCCAATTGTGCTTTTGAAATATGTGAATGAAATAATTGTTGTTGTTCTTCTAGAAGTCTCTCAGGAGATCAGCTCGAAAGGCAACGAATACCGAACTGTAAATGTGCCATAATTTTTCAGACATAGGTTTCTAAAGATTTCGTGACGTTTTCGAGACAAAGTTGTTTGCCTTCCACTTAAAGATTAAACGCAAGAAGTTTAATTAAGAAACGCGTTTTTCTAACAAAATGCGGCGCACTTTAAGAGAGCATAGAACAGCTGATCATGCTTACAAGAAGTCCGTCAATTGGCCAATTGGACGACGCCAGCCAATCACAGTACAGTAGGCGGGATCAGTCCGAATACGGGTAGGGAACATAATTTGTTTGATGATAAGTAACGGTCTGTATTGTACTTATTTCAATGCGACCTTACAGTCGTGCAACCCGCCTGCTATAAACTCAGTGACACTAATGAAGGGAATACAGCCTTTAAATACATGTAACTGGCCATTTTGTAGATTTACAGTTAACTCTTACTCACCTGTTGCTTTGTACAGTTTGTCAGCAGTCCATCTTATCTGCAGCAGTGAAACTTACATGCCATTGTGTGTGGTATCACGTGTAACAATGTTTCTATACGTAACTTGGATACAGTCGTTGGTACAGCTTATATGTTATTTGTTTGTTTATTTGGCTTCTTTAACATCGCTTATCGGAATCAGTAGCCATTCAGCGACGTGCACAAGGTTACATCCATACACAAGTCCATTTCAAGACTTGTCCTACATACACACACAAGTCAATGACGATTTTGAGACACCAGTTCACCTAACGCATGTCTTTGGGCTGTGGGAGGAAACCAGAGTACCCCGAGTAAACCCATGCAGACATGAGGAGGACATGCAGACTCCACACAGAAAGGACCCAGGACACTCCACTTTGGGATTGAACCCGGGAGATTCTTGCTGTGAGGCAGCGCCCCCCAGCTTATATGTACATACACTGCGCACAAAAATGGGAGGATATTTAATTACGGGACATCTTGAAATACAGTAATTATCGTAAGTGTCTGTATTCATTCCCAAATTGTACAGTTCCTGCATGCTTCTCTTACATACCTGCAAATACAACAGAAAATATGTTGTGCCATGACATGATAGACAGTTTCTTATTTCATAAACTTGTTTGTTTGTGTGTGCGAGCGAGCGAGAGAGTGCGAGAGAGGGCGTGCGAGAGAGGGAGTGCGAGAGAGCGAGTGAGCGAGAGTGAGAGCGAGAGAGGGAGTGCGAGAGGGCGA